>JADRCH010000511.1:605819-724098 GCA_019843965.1 Rhynchomys soricoides | reverse complement strand
TTTCACTTACATGAATTCTAACATGCAATAAAAATTCCATAGTGGCATTTGCATTATCTATTTGAGGTAATTGAACAGTGATAACAGGGATTTCTATTCAAACTATTTTCTCAAGATTGTTTCTATAGTTAAATGACTAAATACACCTATTTTACAATTAATCATCAAAATAAAATTGAGTGGATCTGAGAATAAATTTTAAAACAATTCTGACATAATTTCAGTAAACATATCTATAAATATTTGACATGGTAGTCATAATAAAAAGAATTGAGCACATATCTTTAGTAGAAACTTAAGAGAAATATCAGCAAAACTTCAAAATAAATGCTATCAAAGCAAAGGTATATATTTAAATTTGTTATGAGCTTTGAAATAAAGCCTGTACATTGGGAATATTTACATGCCTTTTCTAACATGCTGCTTCATCACTTTAGGCAACATCTTACTTTGTACAGTTAACTCAGAACCTTCCTTTTAATCATACGCTCTTTTGTGCCCTCTGAGTCAGTCTTCAATGAGAAGAAAGATGGCATCATGCAATTGGCCAGTTCTGACTTATTTAATTCCTGTGGGTTGCAAGACTAGTAATTATACATCAGAAAACAGACTGAGCATGGGTGTTATAAAATAAAGGTCATCATCTGTAGTAGTGTGATAGGTCTACACACCCAAAACTGTGAATGCCATTTTTAAAAAATTAATGTAATTTACATATTGACCACAGTTTCCCCTCCCTCCTCTCCTCCTCTTCTCCCTACCCTCATCTATTTATTTTCCCTTTGTCTTCAGAAAAGGGGTGGCCCATGAATATCAACCAACCCTGGCATATCAAGTTACAGTAAGACTAGGGGCATCTTCTATTGAGGCTAGACAAGGCAATCCAGTAGTAGGAAAGGATTTGAAAGGCAGGCAAGAGTATTAGAGACAAACCCTGTTCTTGCTGTTAGGAGTCACACAAGAAGACAAAGTCACATAACCATTACATATGTATAGAGGGTCTAGAACAGTTGCATGTATGCTCACTGGTTGGCTGCTCAGTCTTGGAACCAAGAGGAGCCCAGGCTAGTTGATTCTTCAGGTGTTTTGTTTTGTTTTTGTGGTGTTCTTCATTCCTCTGGCTCCTACAATCCTTCCTCCCCTTCTCCCACAGAATTCTGCAAGCTCCACCTAATGTTTGTCTGGTGTGTCTCTGCATCTGTTTCCATTAGTTGCTGGGTGAAGCCTCTCTGATAATAATTATAATAGGTTCCTCTCTCTACACAACTTGTAAGCAGGACAAATTGAATGTCAAAGGTTTTTTTGCTTGGTTGGTATCATTAAAAATGAATGCCATTTTAAGGGCTATTAAGAATTTAATTAAGTTATTGAAAGATAGATTATTTTGCATTGTCCAAACAGATTCTAAGTCCTATTACAAGTATGCCTAAAGGTGGAAGGAGACATGATTATAGAAGAACAGCCAGTTGAAAACACAAGAGGAAGGTTGAAGTTATGCACCAGCAAAACAAGAAGCACCAAAAATACCAGATAATGAAAGAGATGGAGGACACTTCCATCTCAGAACTTTCATAAAAAGCTTGGTCCTGCGGTACCTTGACTTCAACATTCTGGCTTCCAGAACTGTGAAACACACAATTACCTTGCTGTTAGCAACCACGTTTATGGCAAGCTTCAGGATATCAGCAAAACCAGACAGGACAGACACAGCAGCATGTAATCTAACTAATTCTTCAGAAATATTTTAGTTATTAACAAATTTAAAACAAATTTTAAAAAGACTGATGGTTTCTAAATCTTATCTCATGTCAATGATATCTATGTATGACCTCCTCATTCTATGAACTCAAAATTTTATAGTTATTACATATATAATATACATAATGTTTAGATTATTAAACACTATCTAAGGCACAGTCAATATTATTGGTGGTGGTGGTAGTAGTAGTAGTAGTAGTAGTAGTAGTAGTAGTAGTAGTAGATTGTTATTTTATTTATTTACATTTCAAATGTTTCCCCTCTTTCTGATCTCCCACCCACAATCCCCAATCTCATCTCCCCTCTCCTTACCTCTAATAGGGTGCTCCTTACCCACCCTGTTTTTAAACTGGGTTGTTTTTATTTATTTATTTATTTATTTATTTATTTATTTATTTAATTTTTGTTGTATAACTTCTCGAGTTCTTTATATATTTTAGATATTAGCCCTCTGTCGGATGTAGGGTTAGTGAAGATCCTTTCCCAATTTGCATGACATCCCTAATTTCCTGGATGTTTTGGGTTAGGAACTTTTTATAGTTGGCATTTTCTTTGAACAATGTAAAAATTTTACCTATGGTATCTTGCATTCCTGAGATTCTCTCTTCCATCTCTTGTATTCTGTTCTCATTCCTAGGTTTTTCATATCCAGGATTGCCTCCATTTGTGATTTCTTTATTGTTTTTATTTACAATTTTTAGGTCTTGGATCATTTTATTCATTTCCTTCACCAGTATGATTGCATTTTCCTATATTTCTTTAAGGGCTTTATTTGTTTCCTCTTTAAGGGATTCCACCTATTTGCCTGTGTTTTCCTGTATTTCTTTAAGGGAATTATTTATATCCTCCTGAAAGTCTTCTGTCATCTTCATGAGAAGGGATTTAAGGTCAGAATCTTGCTCTTCAGGTGTGTTAGGATATCCAAGGCTTGGTAGTCAAGGTGGATTCTGATGGAGCCAAATTACACTTGCTTCGGTTATATTCTTACACTTACCTTTCACCATCTGGTTGTCTCTACTGTTAAGTGGTCTGGGTGTCTTGGATTGGAGCAGGCTTTCTTGGTGCCAGGTGGAGCCTTGTCTCATGAGTTAAAGCAGGCCTCCTGGGAGGCAAGCAGTGCTTTTTCTGTTTAGAGCAAGCCTCCAGTGTCCCTGGTTAGAGCAGTCTTCCTGGAAGACAGGAAAAGATATGGGGTGGCAAGCTGAACAGGTAAAGGTTCAGGCCACCTCTCTAGGTTTTTAGTTTTTCACATTAATATTTATAACAGAATGGAGGTTTAGTGTAATGTCTACATGTGTGGATATATTTTTACTTCTTATTCTATAGAATTTTGGGGAAAAGATTTCATATTGGGAAAATGCTCTTTTTATTTGTTTTTGCTTTGTTTTTCTTTGAATACTCCCTGACTGCTCCAAAGAAGTACAGTGTTTGATCTTTACTTCATCTTTATATTTATTAGGTCATTTTATTGATACATTTTGTGTTCTGTTATAGAAAGCTCATAATAATATGTTGCCTTATCACATCCACTTATCTATATATCATTTTAAATTTTCTTTTATTTTAAAATTTATAATTTTGTAATTAAAACCTTTTTCAAATTTTCTTGCTGTATTTTTGAAATTTATGCATTTTCTTGAATGATCAAGTTTTAGTATTTGTCATTTTAATTGTATAATTAATATGAAAATAGTTTTTTAAATCTCTAATCAGTCATCCTCCACACAGAGATAATTTTTCTCATTGTCTCCAATGAGACTGACCATTTTCACAGTTTAACAATTCACTCTCCCCTCTGTCTTAGAAATCCACATCAATCTACAATGTGTTTTCTATTTCTCTTTGTTTGTCTTCCTTGAAGTTTTGGTAGTTTAAGAGTGTGCTGTTTTAGTCCTGCATACATGCATATTTTTCAAATCTGCTTCTGTTTATGAATTCTGGTCTTATTCTATTACAGTTAGTGTATATACTGTGTATGATCACTATGCTTTTAAATTTATGGAGGCAGAAATTTATTATACTTCAAATAAAACATCCTGTATTGACTTTTCAGATCAGTTTTAGATGGTGATTAAGCCTGCATTCGTTGAATGGCCATCCATCTTTAAAAGCCCCAGTCTTATGTCAACATTATTTAAGAAGGTAATGACAGGGCAGATATGTTTTCAAAGTCATGTCGACGTTTTACTTTCTATTTGATTGATTCATCATTTTCTTCAACAAATGAGCTTCTAGTATATTTAAGGGAATTATATTTCATTATGACTAATACAAGTAAAATTAAATACCTAATTAATTATTAATTTAATTAGTTTAAATATCTTTTAGAATAGCAGGTAGTATTTCTAGCATTAACTTCAAATTTAGCATTTTACACAACCAATCTATGTCATTTATTAGTCTTGGAAAATCATTTTTATGTATATCAATTTATTATTAGAAATAATGGTTGATGTTCTTAAAAGATGAAAAAGCTTAAGGTGTGAAGAAGATTTTACTGAAAATATTGAGTACATTAGTTTTCCACATTGCATTTCAATAAGCATAAATAAGAAAACACTCATGATTTTTTTCAGATTTCAGATAGCTTAATCATGGAAACAGTATGAGTTACTTAAAAATAGACACAGATCATACCAGTTCTGTAATTTCTAGATATAATGTTTACATAACACCTATATCTTCCAATAAGAGAGAAAGATATTTGTGTTTGCAACTATGCCCGATCACCACATATTAGGAAACATGCTATTTTATGCAGTCTTTACTGACAGAAATTTAAATTTGATGACTAAGTGTATACCTCCTAAAAAATAGAAGTGGCACTGTCTTAGCCAGGGTTTCTATTCCTGCACAAACATCATGACCAAGAAGCAAGTGGGGAGGAAAGGGTTTATTGAGCTTACACTTCCATGCTGCTGCATGTCACCAAAGGAATTCAGAACTGGAACTCACACAGGTCAGGAAACAGGAGCTGATGCAGAGGCCATGGAGGGATGTAACTTACTGGCTTCCTTCTCCTGACTTGCTCAGCCTGCTTTCTTATAGAACCAAAGACTGCCATCCCACAGATGGTACCACCCACAAGGGGCCCTCCACCCTTGATGACTAATTGAGAAAATGCCTTACACCTGGATCTCATGGAGGCATTTTCTCAACTGAAGCTCCTTTCAGTTTGACAACTCCAGCTTCTGTCAAGTAGACACACAAAACTAGCCAGTACAATTGACCCCTTGTCAACTTGACACACAAACACATCACCAATAAGCCTTGACCCTTACTTTCTTATTCATCCCCAAGATCTAAATAACTTTAAAAGTCCCACAGGTTTTGCAAATTCTTACATGTTAACATTTCAGTACCTTTTAAACATCCAACCTCGTAAAATTCAAAGTCTTTTAAAAATTCAAAGTCTCTTAACTATGGGATCTACTAAAATACCTTCTTCCTTCAGGAGAGAAAATATATCAGGGCACAGTCACAATCAAAAACAAAACCAAAAACTCCAACCGTCCAATATCTGGGATTCACTCACTCAATATCTTCTGGATTCCTCCAAGGACTTAAGTCACTTCTTCAGCTCTGCCCTTTGTAGTACACACCTTGTCTTCTAGGCTCCAGATGCCTATACTCCACTGCTGCTGCTGTTCTTGGTGATCATCTCATGGTACTGGCATCTCCAAAACACTGCTGTCTTCCGTTGCAACTAGGCTTTACCAACAGCCTCTCATAGGTTCTCGTCATGGTTCCAAGCCTCATCTCCTTTGCATGACCCCTTAAGTCCTGGACCATCAATTGCAACTGAGGCTGCACCTTCACCAATGGCCTTCCATAACCTCTCGCAGTACCCAGGCCTCAGCTGCTCATTACTACTCCTTCATGCCTTCAAAACCAGTCCCACCTGGGTGACTCTTACACATTACTACGTCCAGCCACAGCACAAGGTACAACCCTGGCTATCTCTGAAACGCAGCCTCTGTACTCTCAGAAAACACTTCTCAGAAGATTTCATCCCAATGATTCTGGTCTTTTCTTAATCACCAATTTTTTAGCTCAAGCTAACCAGCATCAATAGTCCCAGCAATACAATGGTTTTGCTTTAGTAGTTTTGATATCTTGTTAATCACAGCTGATTTCTTTAGTCCCAGATAACCAAAACCATAGAATTTTAAATAAAACTAGCAATGGCTCTGATAAGTCTTTAATCTTCCCTCTGAAATTTCATAAGCCAGGTCTCCATCTTCTGCACTGTTTTCAACATTATCTTCCAAGCTCCTACACAACATCCCACAAAGCTCTTAACACCGAATGGATCTTCTAGCTCAAAGTTCCAAAATCCTTCCACAGTCCTCCCCAAAACATGGTAAGATTGTCACATAAATACCTCACTATGCTGGTACCAATTTGTCTTAGTCAGGGTTTCTATTGCTTATATAACTTTTATTTACTTGCTTATTTCTGCTGTTACATTTAGTCTTCTGTCACCAATCTTACTTATCTTTGAAAGTATTTAAGGTATGTAGGTATTCATGTTAGTCTGCACCCGTGTGTTTGTGTACGACTGGGTACAGATACATGTACACATATATACAGATATGTCTGGCAGGCAAAGGAGAGTCATTCCTCATGTCCCATAAACTTTTAAAATATTTTTGAGACAGAAATTCTCAGAGTTCTCGAATTTGCCTAATAATCTAGGTTTGGTTGGCCAGGGAACTCCATCCACAAACCTGCCTTCTTTGCCTACCTGTCTCTGGGATTACAAATATGTCACAATGAACCAGCTTTGCTGATGATATTGTAGGAGATTGAACTCAAGTTCTCTTGTCTGTAAATCAAGAACTTTGCTAACAGCCCCTTTCCCAGATGTCTTCTAAGATTCAAAGATGGAATTTTAAAGACAATTTCTAAACTGATTCATATCAAAATTCCTAAGCTCCAAAATTTCATAATACATATTTTGAGAAATCACTCAGAACAAGTTTATATAAATGTATCTTTATTGGATGCTTTGTCATAGACTGTACATTTGAGCTAAAGTCTCTATGTTTGTATTCATTGTGTTCCATTTCTAACTAATTGAGTACTGCTAAACACCTACTTCCTACCACAGGATGGTCACACATTGGTGCACCCATTCTGAATGTAGCTACCCCATGAATAAGCAACTTCACAGTTTCTCTCTTTCTTCTGTACACATGGCAGTACTGAGTCTGTAATTTTTGAAAATAATGTCATTTACTTCAGTTCATGCTGCAATAATCTATCAATTTGCCAGCTACTGATTTTAATTCACAGTGTTCATTTTATTGTTATCGTCTAACATTTGTGGTGATGCATGCTTAAAAATTATCCAAGTATTCAATACTTTACTGTTTCATTAAGTTTTCTTTTCTAAGTAAGGATCATGTGAATATACTCACTCTGTATCTCACAAAAGTCGACTAACTTTATGGCAAATTTCTCAACCTTATAATATAATATAAATACTCTCCTGCAGATAGTATGCCATAGATATTTTAGATCAAAATATACTTTATAGCAATAGCATCAGCTTACTGTGGATCTAAATTTATGCAAAATATTTCAGTAATAACTTCAGCATTTATTCAAAGTTCATACAGATTCAAAGCTACATTCTCTACTAGGTGACTATCCTAAAAAATGCAAAATTGTATTACATTTTTATTTTATTTTGTATATATCCATTTAAATTTATTAATATTGACAAAGAGCTACAAAGGAAAATTATTAAGAGAGAGTATAATTAACCCCTGCATGTTTAGAAGACCATCAGTGTTTTCCATGTTGAATGTACAAATGACTTCTAGAGCTCACTTGAGATTCTGTGGTATCATGCCACAGTTTTAATGATCTGCTAAGTAATTTGACAAGCCTTGTTTTCATATTATTCTGAGAGCTAGGAAGAGTGTTTCAATAGAATGAAACTTTTCTGGCCTTATGGTTTATTTTCTTTTTCTGCCTTCCACCTTTCCCTGTCTCTCCTTTCTCCTTTTATTTTTAAAGTACACATTAGTATTTATTTGTCTCTGTAAACAATATGATTGATAGAAGCAGCAAAGGAAGCAAAAGTGCTCAGTGAATCTCTGCTGCCTCCTATTACATCTGGGGCTCTGATCCTTAATTGCCTGTCACAGGCACTGAGCCATGAAGCCAGCCGGGCTGCCACCTCCTGTTTGGTCAAGTTGTCATCTCCTATTAATGTGAACCCTGTTGTTTTCCCCTTGCCTCTACTTTCTCACTTTAGATGTGATGAAAATCTATTTTCTATATGTGTTATGAGCACAACAAAATTTTATTTTTATTGAAAAAATAAAAAGAAATGCAAAGACTTTCAATTAGAAAGTTACTTTTCTCATAAGGGGCACATGGTATTTTCTCTACTGTGCCTATTTTAATATTGTGCATCTCTTTTTTTCCATATCACTTGGCTATATTTGTAGCAACAAGAATCATCTGGCAAAAGTAATAAAACAAAAGCAAAAACAAAATACAAAATGGAGGGAAAGAACTTGAGGCAAATTTGAATATACCCAAAATGTTTGTCTTTCTACAAAATGTTAGGACAAATATACAGAATTGAAGATCCTGCTGTTTTGTGGCTTTACATCATTACCACGAGAAGCAGATTTCACATTATAATCACTAACATACCTTGTGCTCTTGATTGTTCGTATGTATGTATGTACATATGTATGTATGTATGTTTGTATGTATGTATTTATTTATTCTACCATCAATACAGTTGCAAAAATCCTCCTCACCAAAATTTAACCAGAAGGCTTCATCTATGAGAGAAAATTGCTAGAATATAGCCCAAAACTTTGGTCTGAAAAGACAAAACAACCAATGTTTTGTTGGTAGATATTGTCTTGTTTGAAATATGAAATTCTCTAATAATGTGAAAAACATTGGAATCCCAGCAGGTTATGTTAATTGTGGAGGAAAAGGAAACCTTTAGATATGGAACATATCTAAGAAAAGCAGGTCACCAAAGAAAGGTTGTGGCTGGAATTTTGTCTTTACCTTTTTCCTATCTTCCACTCTCCTTCCTGTCTACCACTGTGTGTTGTATGTAGCTTATCTTGCCATTTACTTTGATGCAAACTGACCCTTTTTGTCTTTGCCATCTCTGTCAACATTGATGGCTGGAAATATGAAATAAAATACAAATGGATTTCCTTAAGTTGCTCATGTATTAAAAAGAATGATGAGAAAAGTAGCTGACAAGATAAACTAGTTTTGGAGAGGTGATGCCATCACTAACACTGCCCAAAATGTGTCTTAGAAGCTTTTGAAACTAGTTTTCAAGATGAAGTTGGATTAATACTTTATGACTGGTGTGTGTGTGTGTTCATGTGTCTCTGATCAGGAATTCAGAAATTCTGTTGTAGAAAGCCACAAATAATGAGTAAAACCAGTCTCAAAATGAAGGACTTAAGAACTGCAAATGGCAAGAATATAGACCTCAGGGGCCCCAAACTATTGGGTTTCACATTAAAATATCATCTGTTTTGATTGGCAGACATAGATTCATAGGATCTAGTATTTTTTTCTGCAGGTTTTCATTCTTTGGTGCATTCCTTCCTTTCTATTCTATTATTGCCATTTGCAATGACAAAAGTTACTCTGTGGCATTTTATATTCAAAGTATGTAGGATGAGTTTTCACAGGGGCTCACAGCTGAAACTGCCCTAAGTCTCAGAAGAGAACCCAGGCTTTTGAATAATGTTGTAACAGTTAAAATTTTGGGACCTCTTAAAGATAAATTAAGTACATTTTGCGTTATAAAATATCCAAGAACTTTCGGGTCCATGAGCACATTAGGTTTTTGTGTATGAAGCGTTCTGCACAGTTTACATGCTTTACCCCCAAGCTTATGATAGACTGAAAGCAAAGTAATACATAAGATAAGATTTCTACTACATATGTATCTATAGCCATGTCTGCCTCCATGTATACTCACTGGTTGGTGGTTTAGTCCCTGGGAGTTCTGGGTGGTCCAGTTAGTAGATATCGCCCTTCCTAGGGAGTTGCAATCCCCTTCAGATTTTCAGATTTTCCCCTGGCTCTTCCATTGGAGTCCCTGGGCTCAGTCCAATGGTTGGCTGTGAGTATCTGCATCTGTATTGGTCTGGTACTGGTAGAATCTCTCAGGGAACAGCCATACCAGGCTCCTGCCAGCAAGCATGATGAGATGGGAGTGGATAAGTGGGTGGAGGATCACCCTAACAGAGGCAAAAGAGAAGGGGGGAAGAGAAGGATTGGATTGGGGGAGTCTTTGGAAGGGTAACTGGGAAGGTGAATATCATTTGAAAAGTAAATGAATAAAATGACTAATAAAAAGATATAATTTCTAGGAATCTTGGTGTTCACATTTCTGTTCATTAATAATTGATTCCTAGTATACTTTAGCTACTATATTTAATTTCTAGAGCACTCATGAGCAGAATTTTTTATTACATGTGTGATTTTCAAATCACACTGGCTCACCCTGGCTACCTTACCAATTGTATATTTATTAATTGTTAATATAAAACAGAAACTACATGGCTACTCAAACTTTTGTAGGGAAACATTTTCCTCAGAACAAAAAAAAGTGTGCATGTGATATCTTCAGTGGGTATCGTCTGCACTCAACATGACTACATTTCATAAACTCTTTTGATATCTTCAGTGGGTATCCTCTGCACTCAACATGACTACATTTCATAAACTCTTTAGTAGGGTTCACACTGATGCATTGCAGAATATTCATGATGATGTATTCTTGTAAGGAAACTTGCTCTGAGCAGATTTCTTTTGAATATGAATGGCACCACATCAAGTTTCCTTTAAGGATTCAGGATTCACTCTGGAAAGCTTACTTGAGAAAGTAATTTTTGCAGTCTGAAGTACCTGGCAGCTCTCTTTACTCAGTGATGCATAGAAAGGGAGTAGAGAATACATTTAATGAGGGTCTAGAAAGACAAGAGAGGCTTCTCTTTAACTAAGGGGAAGGCTTGAATTTCAACAATCCCGTTTTTACACTATTGTACATAGAATATTCTAAATTTCCTCTTTTTAAGATTCAGTCAGTAAGATTAACATGCAAAGTGAATGAAATACACTCAAAGAAGTTAATCTTGAGATTTTTGCCAATCTAAGTAATTTGACAGAAATGTTTGCTTGTTGCTAGAATCATCTAGAAGAATATTTTCCTTAGTTGCTTCCTTTGTATACTACATGAAATACAGACTATAATTTGCAGATCGTAACACACGCTTTATTGTAAATGTCATTCTTTGCATAACAATCTGTCAGAACTTATCTCCTACTTCTGCTTCAATACCATTCTATAATTTCTCCAGAAATTATCAAATCAATTCACATTTATAGAATCGTCTTTACATTGTGTTTATCAATTGCAGTAACTTTATTCCAACCAAATTTTCATAGCATCTATCTGACTACAGTACAGATAATTTAGACACTGTGAGGTACTTTGTACACAATATGACAGGTGTAATATTTTAGGTAATACTTTATTAAGAATGGATATAATTTTTAAAAAGAGAAGCTTATGGGCTGGAGAGATGGCTCAGAGGTTAAGAACACAAACTGTTCTTCAAAAAACCCTAAATTCAATTCCTAGCACATATATGGTGTTTTACAACCATATGTAACTCCAGTTTCAGAGGATCCAATGGCTTCTTCTGGCCTTTGAAGATATCCGATATACTCATGGTGGACACACATACATGCAGACAAAGAACCCATATACATAAAACAATCAATCAATCAATAATTTAAAAAATTTAAAAATTCTTTTATTAAATTAAAAAATTTTTAATTCTTTAAAAAAGAATTAAAAAATAAAGATAATTTTATAGATTTAGATGAAAATCAAAACATTCAAGGCTTCCTTTATTAAATGGTAATATAACTGAAAGTCATATTCTTATAGTTTGGAACCATTTTTTATCTTCCTAAAGCAAACAAAAAATGCATAAGAAATTAAAATGTACCTAAATAAGGCCAGATCTTCATGGTAGAAGATATAAAATAGAGTTCTGGTTGCTTTATTAATTTTTTGTTTGGGACTGAGGCAATCCAGGTTGAGGTATCTCCAGCTGATCCTGTGCTCTTGATATGAATATAATTAAGAAATCACATATAAAGATTTTTTTTCCTGGATCAAGACACAATAGTGATTGTGGTATCACAAAATAGGTAACACATGGGTGACAATGTGGTATGTCGCCTTGCATGTGTGAAGCATGTAATTTCCTTGGCTCTAACACATGTTCTTCCTGTAATTATTTTCATTGAGTTTACAAAATTGGAATCTATAAACTAAGGGGCTTAAAACCTGTCACTAAATCTATACTTATTCAGCTTAGCACAATTGCTTAATGGTTTAGAATCAACCTAAATTTTATCATCAGTGATTATATGAGCATGTGTCCTAGTCTTGCCATTGAGTGATACTTTATTTTTTCTCTTAAGTCTTATAGTTACATTACATCATTACTTACTGACTCATAACTGACAGCCTTCATCCTTGACCATTCTGAAAGTTTTTATTTATTTCCATTCCCACTGAAAATGAGACATGTTTCTTTGTTTCAAGTTTTCAGATTCCTTCCTTCTGGATTATTTTTTAGCCTACCCTGATACATAAGTTGTGTGTTTGTTATTATAGGTGTAATATTTGCTATTTAACGTGTGAAACATGACTTCCAAATCCCTGCCCTAGCTTTTTTCAGAATTCCCTTCCCCAGTTTACCCGTGTCCCCATCAGATTCCATGCCTTTTTATCTTCTTGTTTGTCAATGTTAGCAGCTATTTCCATCCTGAAAGCACCCAGTTTCTACCTCAAAGTCTAACATGGCATTTGCACCATGTTTTCTTGACCTATCCATCAGTACAAAAGCCACTGCTTGATGAATTCAGCCTACTTAATTTGGTCTCTGTCTTTCCCTGTTCAGATCAGCATTTCAGCTCATCTACTATTCTCTAATATTTATACAATTTTGCAACAAAATTACATAGACACTCCAATAAGAAAAGGAAAGTGTTTTGGGTCAGAAATGCAATATGCTTGTCACACAGAAATGAATTTATTTTTTTTAAGCTTCAATTTCTCTATTCTCTCTTGTCTGATTTTGCTGGAAAAGAGGTCAGAGAAGAATCTATTTTGTACTTTGTGGTACTCTATTATCGCTACCAGCTACACAGATAGGTAACAAAACAATACCCTGTCCAGTATTAAAAACTTAGCTAAAAATAAAATAAAGTGATTTTTTAAAAAGGACTATACCAGGAAAGACAAACTAAAGTAAAGCAGAAAAACAACCTTTTAGGGAAAACTATGCCTAAGTCATACTTTGGTCCTGTCCAGAAACTTCTGAAGAAACCCAGGGATAAGTCAATTTATAGCATGGAATCCAGGCAGTCTACATGTAGAAGATTTCAAATTGATCCATTCCTATCTCCCTGTACAAAGGTCAAGTCCAAGTGGATCAAGGACCTTCACATAAAACCAGATACACTGAATCTAATAGAAGAGAAAGTGGGGAAGAGTCTTGAACACTTGGGGACAGGGGAAATGTTCTTGAACTGAACACCAATGGCTTGTGCTCTAAGATCAAGAATTGACAGATGGGACATCATAAAATTACAAAGCTTCTGGAAGGCAAAGGACACTGTAAATAGGACAAAATGACAACATACAGATTGGGAAAAGATCTTTACCAATCCTACATCCGATAGAGGGCTAATATCCAATGTATACAAAGTACTCAAGAAGCTAGACTCCAG
Source organism: Rhynchomys soricoides (assembly GCA_019843965.1). Classification (NCBI taxonomy): domain Eukaryota; kingdom Metazoa; phylum Chordata; class Mammalia; order Rodentia; family Muridae; genus Rhynchomys; species Rhynchomys soricoides. The sequence goes on along the minus strand of JADRCH010000511.1, from coordinate 710,517 downwards.
AGATCCAAATAACCCTATCAAAAATGGGGAAGAGAGCTAAACAGAGAATTCTCAACTGAAGAAACTCAAATGGCCGAGAAGCACCTAAAGAAATGTTCAACATCTTTAGTCATCAGGGAAATACAAATCAAAACAACCATGAGATTCCACTTCACACCAGTCAGAATGGCTAAGATCAAAAACTCAGGTGACAGCAGATGTTGGCGAGGATGTGGAGAAAGAGGAACACTCCTCCATTGCTGGTGGGAATGCAAGTTGATACAATCTCTCTGGAAATCAGTTTGGTGGACCCTCAGAAAAATGAACATAATACTACCTGAGGACCCAGATATTCCACTCCTGGGCATATACCCAAAAGATGCTCCAACATGTAATAAAGACACATGTTCCACTATGTTCATAGCAGCCATATTTATAATAGCCAGAAGCTGGAAACAACCGAGATGTCCCTCCACAGAGGAATGGATACAGAAAATGTGGTACATTTACACAATGGGATACTACTCAGCTATTAAAAACAATGACTTTATGAAATTCGCAGACAAATGGATGGATCTTGAAAATATCATCCTGAGCGAGGTAATGCAGTCGCAAAAGAATGAACATGGTATGTACTCACTGTTAAGTGGTTATTAGCCCAAAAGTTTGAAATACCGAAGAGTCACTTCACAGCAATAGAAGGGCTGAGTGTGAGGTCCCAGATGGAGGACTTGGAGAAAGGAATGAAGGAGCTGAGGGAGTGTGCAGCCCCAGGGAGGTAGCAATAGTGGCAACTGTCCTGACCCCTGATACTCCTGGAGACTGAGCCACCAACCAAAGAATACACATGGAGGGACCCATGTTGATGGCCACAAATGCGGCAGAGGAGGGTCTTGTTATCCATCATGGGGAGGAGAGGCCCTTGGGCCTGAGGGTGTTAGATCCCCCAGTATAGGAGAATGACAAGGAGGGAAGATGAGAGTGGGTAGATGGGTGGGTGGGTGGGTTGGAGAATATCCCCATAGAGGCAGGGGGAGGGTGGAGGGAAAGGGGAGGTTCCAAAGGGGATATCTGGAAAGGGGAAAACATTTGAAAAGTAAATAAAATATGAAAAAAATAAATAAAATAATAATAAAAAATAATAAATAAATAAATAAAATGCATGATATCTCCTTGAAATCAATTTTCCTATAGGAATGAGGAGAGGAGAGACTATGAAGACAAGTAACAAACAGATTTAACTCACTGTGTCTCTTTCTTAACCTTTGAACAGGACAAACACAGTAAGGTACAAAATAAGACTTTAAAATGTAACAGGAAAGTGAGCAAAGAAACACCAACTAGAAAGCTGAGAGGTTGTTGACTGGGAACATCAGGTAGATCTTAGTTATGATTTGGGTTTGAGTACTTCCTTCCCTGCTGGTGAAGCTATTTTGGAAGCTTGTAGAACCTTTAGGAGGTACAGTCTTGTTAGAGGAACTGGGTCAGGAGCAGGCCTTGGGGTTTTGTAGTCTAGGAACCTTCCTATAGATTCTCTGCCTCCTGACTATGGATGCAATTTGATTAGCTGTCTCATTCTCCTGCCACCGTATCTCCTTAGCTACAATCTGTCATATTTCCCTCACAATGTGGCCTGAAATAAATTCTTTCTCTCTCAGGTTGGTTTTTGTGAGGTATTTGGTCATAGCAATGAGAAAAGTAACTTTCAGAACTGATTTCAGATTCATGTATCCCAGTAAGCAAAGTACATATAAAACCTTTGTGCTTCATGGTAAAATTCTCAATTGAAACAGCTTGAGCTCACTAATAGCTCCTTATCCTTATCCTTATCCTTATCTTTAGTTTAATACCATAAACTGTCAGTTCTTTAAGTCTTGTCTGAGAGTATGAGTATTAAGGGCAAAGCTTCCACTATAGAAGGTAGCTTATGTTTTTGCCAATGGGATATCGGTAGAAAATCATGTCTACCATGAATATCACAATTGTAATTCTTGCACTCTTTTCTCTCTCCTCTGATCAAAATCAGTAGGTCTTGGGAAGCAGAGGGTGGTTATCTACCTTGGACTCCTTGATTGAAGTAATTGTATTTCCAGAAGGAAAAAAATAACTTCTAGGAGAGAGACAGATTGAACTAATCCAAGGAATGCTTATCTAAAGAATGTTTCCTTGAAAAGAACTGAATTAATCTACTTTGGAGAAGCTGATAATCCTACTAATGATCCCGTAATGAAACAATCTTTAGAGGCATTATTGGGACAAACATTGAAATTAGGGTATCAAATCCAGATTTATAATAAGATATTTAGTGATTAACCTCAAATATTAAGATATAGACATTAACTATCAGGTATCTAAGAGAAGTTTCTATCTAAAATAATGACATATGTAATTAAATTTGAAAAAATAGAATTTTAAATTTTCTAGAAAAATAGGAAATGAACTATTGAAAACAATTAAAAGCCTGTAATCATAAACCAAGAATAAGGTAGTGCAAATGTTTTGCATTCAGGGGAAAATAATCAGTATGTATTATGTTAAGTACCTGTACTAAATTGTCAATAACCCATTTAATGAAGATGTTAAATATTTAATAATGATGTTTTAAAACTTAGCAGCATATCTCAATAAAAGAAGGTAAGTCATTTCCATAATAAGAAAAAGCAGGAGAGAAAATGAAGAAAAGTTAAAAAGTATTCCTGCAAGTTCAATATCTAACAATTAAGAATTACCACTACTACTACTAATAATAAATGTTAGTGAGATGGCTCAGCAGGTAAAGGAGCTTTCTTTGCAAACCTGGTGACCTAAGTTTAATCCCCAGAATCTACATAAATAATTCTCAATGACAAATGGAAAAGTAATTAAAAAGCTGAGCAGCAGGGTGGCCCCATGGGAAGACCAGCAGTCTCAACTAACTTGGACCCCTACAAGATCTCTTGGATAGTGAGCCACCAACCAGGCAGCATACACCAGCTGATATGTGGCCTCTTACACATACACAGCAGAGCACTGCCTGGTTTGGCCTCAGTGAAAGAAGATGCACCTAACCCTGGGGAGACAAATCATTTTAAATGACTTATTAAAAATGTGATTTCACATTTGAAATATCCTTGTGATTAATAACACCAGTAAAAGTGAACACAGCAACTAAGAGAAAGAGTTTTTGAAAACTATAAATATTTTTAAATGACTAAAAAGCATATCAGTTTTATGCAAAGCATAAAAACTTGGGATTTTTTGATTCCTATGGAAACTACAAAGATAGGTCATTTAGTTATAAATATGAAATTTTATTCTTACAAAAAAGATAAAATTACAATATTGTGTATTGAGAATAAAATATGCTTTTGCTTTTACTTCATGAATAGGGAAACCTTTTATGTGAAATTGAATAAGCATCTCCTTTGTCAAAGGAAGAAGACTTGTTTTATAATATGGAGAAAACAGAAAAGTATAGTAGGAAAATACCTGACTGGTTAGTATCAGGTCTCTTGTCCTCAAAGAGTTACAGCAGATAGGGCTTCAATACTATGCTTGTTAGGGTAAACTGTGTTTGCCTCTCTGTAGAAGAAAAGTAAATGCTCTTTTGGAAGATTCACCAGCGTCCCTGGAGTTCTAGCTTTACTATAGACATTCACCATGACTAACTCTGTATTGTTTTGGTCTGATCTACCACAGTCAAACATAAGAGTCTATCCAAAACCATTGTCAGCTAATGGAATTATTAAATAGGGAAGATTTGTTTAGATATTAAAACACTAGAGACTTCTCCCTCCATGACAATCCACTCCAGACATGTCTATAAAATGTAGGTTACTAAAATAAAGAATGTTTAGGAAATAAAACTCAGAAAGGTAAGCTTTAGTGGTGGATTAAGCGAAAATTATAGGTAGTGTGAAGGGACATTCAGCAATAAAAGCCACAGGGAAAATGAAAACACAGAGTCTAACTCAGACAATCATTCTAAGGCATAAAAGGAAAGAATGTGACATGAAAGTATTTCAAGATAGCTTATATTTTGGAGAGATTGATGGAATTGATGATTGGTATATACTAGGCAATTAAGCAAATGAAAACAGAAACCTATTATTAACTCTAGAGAAGATACGTCTTTAAAAGGGGCTGTATAATCATAGACTCAGCATGTCTGAATGACAGGTATTATTCATATAGCTAAACAATAAAGACATGTATTATTGACTTAGCAGAAAATTGCGTTATACTTTCTCTAACACCAGGAAGGAAGTATGTGTATATGCATGTTCTTTGTCTGTGGATGCATGTATGCATATATGGATGCATGTGTGTGTGCATATATGTATTCAGGCATGCATGTATGTGTGTGTTTGTATGTTTGTGTGCATCTACATACTTGTTACAGGTTTAAGACATGAGAGTTAGAATTTTGTAGTTAAAATAAACAATATAAATATTATTTTATTTACAAAATTATTAATTTAGGTGTACATATCAGGAGATGTATTTTAAATGGCATAAAATTATTTTACACAGAATCCAGTAATTCTTCATTATGTTATTTTTTTTGCTATACAAGTCTTAGGGTATCTATTTCAAAATATCATATCTTTTGATATATTGCTTTGACTTTAAATTAAATGAACACATTTAAAAGTAAGTAATCTTTTTTTATGTATGTGACTACACTGTTACTTCCTTCAGACTCTCTAGAAGAGGGCATTGCATCCCATTACAGATGGTTGTGAGCCTCATGTGGTTGCTGGAAATTGGATTCGGGACCTCTGGAAGAGTAGTCAGTGCTCTTAACCACTGAGCCCCCAAACCGGGAAGTTCTTGTGGATGCTGGGAAGTGCTTGCTGATGGAAGCACGATAAGCTGTCTCCAGAGAGGCTCAGGCAGAGCATGACAAATACAGAGGCAGATGCTAGTACCCAACCCTTGGACTGAGCATGGGGTCCCAAATGGAGGAGTTGGAGAAGGGACAGAAGGAGCTGAGGGTATTTGCAGATCCATGGAGGGAGCAACAGCGTCAACTGGCCAGAACCCCCGGAGTTCCTGGAGTATGGACCACCAGTCAAAGAATACACATGGTGCTGGCCACGTATATGGCAGAGGAGGGCCTTGTTGGCCATCAGTGAGAGGAGAAGCCCTTGGGCCTGAGGGTGTTAGATGCCCCCCTCCCCCCTTATAAGGGAATGCCAGGGAGTGAAGATGAGAGTGGGTGGGTGGGAGAGCACTCTCATAGAGGCGGGGAGCGGGGGGGTATGGGATAGGCAGTTTCCGAAGGGGAAAACATTTGAAATGTAAATAAAGTAAATATCCAAAAAAAAAAAAAGTAATCTTCCAGTTTTTCCATAATTCAACCATAGAGGTCAGCAGCTTCTGTCCATTTGTTGGGTATAAATATCTGCATCTGACTCTTTCAGCTGCTTGTTGGGTCTTTCAGAGGGCAGTCATGATAGGCCCTTTTTTAAAAAGATTTTTTTTTTTTTAAGTATTTTTTAAAAATTTAGTACTTTTAAAAATTACTTAATTTTTAAAAAGTAAATAATTTTTATTGGAAATTGTCTTTATGTACATTTCAAATGTTTTCCCCTTTCCAGGTCTCCCCTTCAGAAACCCTCTATCCCATCCCCCTTCCCGGACTGACTCCAGTCTTCCTATCCTGGCATTCCCCTACAGTGGAACATCGAACACTCTCAGGCCCAATGGCCTCTCCTCCCACTGACGTCCAACAAGGCCTTCCTCTGCCACATATGCAGCTGGAGCCATGGGTCCCTCCATGTGTACTCTTTGGTTGGTGGCCCAGTCCCCGGGACCTCCGAGGGATCTGGATAGGCCCCTTTTTGTGAGCACACCATAGCCTCAGTAATAGTATCAAGGGACCTCGGAGATCTTTCAGACACTGGGCCAACCAGGCAGCATATACCAGCTGCTATGAGGCCCCCAACACATATACAGCAGAGGACTGCCAGGTCTGGCCTCAGTGAGAGAAGATGCATCTAATCCTCAAGAGACTGGAGGCCTCAGAGTGGGGTGAAGTCTGGTGGGGTAGGGGTTAGAGGTGGGGACTTCCTCCTGGAGACAAGGTTGGGGGAGGAGTTATGGTTTGTGCAGCGCTCAAAGGGTAGACCAGAGGGGGAAAATATGGACTGTAAAAAAAAAAAAAAAAGACTCAATAAAATTAAAAGATAATCTCTCTAAATCTATAACTCAAACATATACATTCAAACCTGTGTATGACCACCTACCATCCTACTCAGAGTTTAGAATGTTAGATTTTGGTAAATATTTATATTGCTCTGTAGTCATCTACAAAAACATTAATACTTTTGAGAATATTTCTATCATATATTTTTTTAATTTGATAATGAAATATAAGGATATATTTTTAATATCTTACTTTCTAATATCTTTACTTTTTATTGGAAATTTTCTTTATTGACTTTTCAAATGTTATCCCCTTTCCCAGTTTCTCCTCCGGAAATCCCCTATCCCATCCCCCCACCCCTGCTTTTATGAGTGTGCTCGCCCACCCACCCACCCACTCCTATCTCCCCACCCTGGCATTCCCCTACACTGGGGCACTGAGCCTTCACAGGAACAAAAGCCTCTTCTCCCATTGATTCCCAACAAGGCCGTCCTCTGCTACATATGTGGCTAAAGCCATGGGTCCCTCTTTGTGCTCATAATTTTTACTAGTCCTAATTTGTGTATGTGTGTGTGCAAACATGAATGTGTATGCATGCATTTCTTTGCCTGCATGAGTGTGAGTAAATGTATGTATATAACACTGTGTGTGTGTTTGTGTGTGTGTATGTGTGTGCGTGTGTGTACTTCCTGTGGAATACCAATAGGGCTAATCATTTTCTTCTACAGTTTGTAAATATTCATCCTTAACTAGGAAGGGTTTGCAGTTCCTGTTCAATAAACATGAGGTGGTTTGCAATTATTTTAGATTATTGGTCAGCTGAAAATGTGTGCTCAAAACCAGCAAATGTCTGCTGTAGCCACTTTCTATACATTTCACAGATTGGTGAAAGCATGAGCTGACCTTTATCATGAGATTCACTTCCTGGGTCAAAAATTATTATGAGACTTGTCCTTCTTTCTGTCAGAGCTGGAAAAGTCAATATTGAGTCTACCATGTAGAGTTTTCTAAAAATTCAATGAAATAATTAATGTAGAGTTCTTAAGACAATGAGTGGTATCTTGCACATGCTCAACTCAGCAAGAATTAGTTTTTGCCATGTAGACCTCTCTTGTATTCTACTGGTAAGCACTAACGGAGAGTAAAGCTTTTATGATGGTCTATGAACCTATGTAAATTGCTTTCCCGACCACCTACCAGTTAGCAAAGCCAGTATCAACCTTGTTTTCTTAGGCTATTACTGTGATCCAAAGACTAATGAGATTACCAAAGGAAACAGGACATGAAGGAACTTGTATTTAAGAACTCACACTTAGCTCCTCCAGACAATATTTTCAAGGTTGATAATAACTTTCAGTATAGAAGTCTAAACATTACAAAAGCAACTAATAGAATTTCTTAATGAATTCTAAAATCTAATAGTTATGAATACAAATAGATCTCACCCATCATCAAAGAAGCTTTGTAGCAGATGGAAATTCATAACTGTTCCAAATGCAAAAAACAATAATAGAACATCAGTTGTAAAGCCCCAATTAGTACATCTTCAACACAATGTTTACACCATGCTCAGGGAACATGACAGAAGTGGGGGTAAAATGACTAGAAGAGCCAGAGAACTAGGAAGTCTGCTGCAAAATTCAATTTTCTAAGTATAATAATGGAAGCAACTCCCACAATCCAAACAATATTAGCAAAACCAGAACAATGACAATACCAATCAATATACCAGTGTGGATAGAGGAAATATCACATGTCCTACCCCTCAAGGAAGAGCTACTTAAACAACTAATTAAAAAATACGATTACTTACATTTTTAGTGGATGACTTTTTAGTGGGTTAATTTTTAGCCATGATTTTTAGTGGAAAACAGAAGACATTAAAGGTGTCGAAGGAAGAAACTGGAAGGAAGAAGTGATAGAAGTGATATATTTTAATAAAAATTAAAAGGAAAATAAAAACAAAAGTCAACATCATTTTGAAGTGGATTAGCTATGTGCTTCTGAATAATATAAACTTTTATAAGTTGTGCTTAATGACTATTAAATGGACAATGCTATCAATCATATTAATTATATGTATTCATCAACATGTATACAAGAAGAAATTTTTATCTATGTTCCATAACATATGGACTTTAAATCAGAAAAACCTTACATATATTTTTCTCAAATCAGAAAAAAAAAGAGAAGGAACTTATATGAAGTCTTTTCAATACTATTAGATAAAAATTGCAAAATATTAAACTCATTTGAAAAATATGTTAATCTGATACTTCATTGTCAATGATGTTCTATAGTTTTGATATTTTACAAGTTTCATTTTGTCTGGTTGATTATGAATACTTTTAGTATTTTGTGATAAAATAGATATATAAAATTATTATGAATTACTCAAAAGAAGAGCAGAAAGGGGAAGAGACAGAGGAGATTCTGATTGTTCCTTTTTGCTTAAACAGTAAGGTTCATTCATGTAAATCCAACAGGCACTGATTTTCTTCCATCAACTTGGCCACTCATTTTGGTTACACCAACTCTTTCCCTTGTACTGTGAACTCCCACATTTGCCTTTGTCTTCTTATTGTTGCATTCTGTTAGTTTGCCATATTCACTTTCTGCAACTCTGGATATTGTTAAGACATACCTGACCCCATATTAACTAAGTTTCTAAGCTTTATAAATAGGTTGTTCAGCTGGGAATGTTCTCTCCTTTGTCCTTCTCAATGATAACTTTCTAATGAAAACATTTAGAAATGCTCATCCTGATTGTCTTTCACCTGTGGCATCATCCACAGCAGAAATAAAAATAGTTCAGCAAAGACAAAGTGCTAATACAGAGTGGCCTGTCTGTGGCATCCTGTCTTGTCTGATGACAGAAAGTGAAATGAAACTGGACGCAGAGCAAATTGCTTCATTAGCAACGTGGGTCAAAGTAGCTGTGAAACCACAACCTGCACTTCCTGATACATGGGCCGTGTAATTTGATCATTTACATCCCACTACTATCCCTTCTTAAGCTGTGAGTGTTTTAAGTTTCTGTAAGCTCTCTGTTAAAACTCAAATAACGATGATGATGAGGATGAGGAGGAGGAGTAGGAGGAAGAGGAGGAGGACAAACGATATAATATATTCCTTGTTATTAAAACATAGAAGAACACAGCATTAGCACTAATAAAATTGTAGTGTGGTGATGGAAATTATTGACCTGTTATTTAATATTCTAGCACATTCATAGCCAAAATGTTTTCGTGAGGAATAAAACACTGATTATGAGTCAGTAAACAAACAAACAAACAGAAAACCCAAACTTTTTTTACTGATGTTTACTGATCCAGTTAGAGTAGAAAAGAATTAATATTTTATAATCAGAATTAGCTGGATATTGTAGTAAATGCACTTGGAAAGTGGAGGCATAGGGAAGACAATAAAAAAGTCCATGGTCATCTTGATGATTATGAAGGTGATGATGATGATGATGGTGATAATGATGATGGCAAAAAATGATAAAAACAATGATAGCAAAACAATAAAAAATAGTTGTGGTGATATTAATGAGTGAAAATGATATTTCTTTTAATGTGTCCTTAATACCCTGTAACAAAGAGCTTGCTGAACCCACACCTCTTGCTAATGCTGCTATGTGTATAGCTGACAGCTGGATACAAACAAAAAAAGGAAAACATATGACGTTCATGACTGAGATGATTGATTGCTACATGTGATCTCAGTGAATGAAATTTCAGCAAATGTGAAAATGAAAGGGGCTTTGTTTTGTTTTGTATATGTTTTTTCTCTGTTGAATAATTCTATTAAATACATTTAAAGTGCAATGCCCTTATTAGGGATTGAAAATTATAAATTATACAATACAAAATAGTTGAGAGCCCAGTGACAATCACTTCAAGATATTTTCATGTACAGTATGGTAAGAAGAAAAGAGAGACAGACAGACAGAAAGACAGAGAGAGATAGACAGAAACACAAAGAGAGAGACAGACACAGAAGGAGAAAAAAAGAGAGAGATTTGGATCTCATGATGTTGGGAACTGCTGCATTCTATAAAAGATAGTATACCTGGAAGTCTTTTGATCAGATTTGTACACACCCTTGAGATGGATTTAGATACTCATCACCTATGTAACTTTGTCTCTATTTGCTTGCAAGCTGTCCCTAGGCAAGTGGTTTCTTCTGTAGTTTAAAATATGGTATGTTCCTACCTTCAAGTCCAAAAGAAAACAGAAATTTTGTCCTAAACTGAATCCTTCAAAGTTGTGAAGCAGACTTTAATCAGTATTTTAATCTTAATTTTTATTAATAATTAGTATTTTAGATTGATTGACACAGAGAATTTATTATAGCAATAGAAAGCTGATTAACAAAGAGTGAGAAATAAAAATTGGGAGTCTTTTGTTAAATGTCATTTATTTGATCTAGGACAAGACTGGAGAAACTCTATCCAAGAAAGTCTGGATGATAACTATGTGAAGCCTGGTGAATTATACAATCTTTTAAAGAAATACTCAACTCAGTTTATTCAGCACAAAACACACTTATGTTTATGTATGGTTGCATTTTAATATAATTTATTTACAAAATCAGCAAGGTTTTCTTGAGAGTAATAATTTTCCAAATAGTTATTATAGATTAACTTTTAGAGAATCATTTCTAGAAGAGATTTTGTTATCCATGTAAGTTAATGAATAAAAAATTATCAGTTTGTCAGAAAGATCATAAGGGGTTCATAGAATATTGTAGTTGATTAAATCTTTGTTTTGAGGTCACTTGTAATTCAAACTGCATTTGAAGCAGTTATTTTGAACAGTGTAGAACATTCAGTTTGAGAGTACAAGCTAAGGATAAGGTCTGAGCACCTTTGTTTAGAATGTTTAGGACCAGGAAGACAAGATATATCAACTTTCTTTTAATTTTAGAGTATTTGTCAATACATAATGAGTTATTTTGGGGAGTAAACACAAGTCTAAGATGTTAATTCATTCATAGTTCCTGTACACTATATCCAAGAGACTGGGAATTTTACACACTATTGTTACTATGTTTGTGTCTTCATTCTGTTCTTCACATTAGTTCAGGGGTAGAATTCTAAACTTGTTATATCTCAAAAATTTAAAGAGATATTTTATACTTTGTGGTTTTAGTGTAGAAATGTTTGACTGCACATTAGCAAACAATTCTGTTGTTGCAATATACCAGGTTTGGAAATTATTAGCTTACATGGAATAAAGCTACACAGAATAGATTGGTCACACTTGAATCCAAGTTCAAGTTAACTTTTGAGGACAGTTTTGTTTTTTGCTTTTTTTTTTTTTTTCTTTCGACTTATTTCAAAGGAGTTAAGGATAAATGCAAGATTGGCTAATTGACACAGACTCTCCTTTCATAACCAAAGGTACACATTTCCTTTATAAATAATGAACATTTTTTCATTAAATTTGAATATTAAAATAACACAGGATAAAACCATGCTGAACTAAAACAGCAACAATATGAACTGCATCTTTCTATTGTGTCTCATTTCTCTTTAGAACAACAGTAAGGGTAATGGCCATTTTCAATTTCTTAAATTTATTTTATTTTAAGGGTATGAATTTTTTGCCTGCATGCAACTCTGCATCATGTACATGTCTAGTGCCCACAGTGGCCAAAGTGTGTATCAGATATCCTGGAACAGGTGTTACAGATGGCTGTGACCCACCATATGGGTACTGAGAATTAAACTTGGATCCCTGGAAGATCAGCCAGTGTTCTTAACTATCTGAACTATCCTGAACTATCTCTCTAGACCTAATATTCTCAGTTTAGAAACAAACATCACTGCAGTTTAGAAATTAAAACAACTCAAAATGAGACACACCCACTGTGATTTTTACACTCCTCACTTGATTGCATGTGACTATAATATGCATCAAACCATGGAAAATTTTTCTCTGATTTATGGTCAAGAATTAACAAAAAAAAAAATGTTTTTGTTTTTCACATTGACACAGAGAAAAGCAAAGTAAGCATCCTAATGTTTGGATATCTTTTTAAAATTTTGAAGATTTCCTATGATTTCCTACAGGCTCAACTCTCCCCAGTTTTATATGATCTCTCTATATTTCTGGAATTTCGGAACATTAAAATGACCACATATGACAATGTGCTATGGATTTATTTTATATTCTGGTAATCTACTGATTTCAATAAAAATAAAAATACTTTATACTATGTTATTTATTGGCCAGTGTGGACATATTCACTGTCTCATCCTACTCTTGAGTGCGGTTCTTACTCCATGGTCTGTTTCTAGGTACTGCTTAGCTAATTCCCAGCATGCTGGATCTAATCTTAAGGTCCTTTATCAATTCCAGAGAGGGTTAAGAGTGCCACTTCAATTTAGTTACTGTGTCATCTTGGAGAAAGCCGTTTAGCCATACAGAAAAGCAATTCTCAGTGGTTTCCAGATATTTTAACCTGCTACTTTCAATTCTAACTAGAAGCATTAGCATTAAGTTCCAATCTGGTCTAATCATTGCCTTGTTTGGCTCAGAGGTTCCCCATAGGAAATCAAATGTAAACATTGCTTTAAACCTCTGTTCCTTACAGTGCACCTCAGAGTGATGTTAACAGCCAAATGCCTTTATTTATTTGTTTTTGTTCATCTCCAAATGGGCATCAACAACATTAGTGTATGCATACAAATTGAAAGCCAGTTTAAAGCTTGTTTTCTAAAACATCATCAATTTAAGAATGTAAATATAAAAGACACAATTGAGAGTTGAGTAAAATCTCCCAGCATTCCCTGTTCCTGCCATTCCATGATTCTCTTGCAGGGATGGACAGAGTTGTGGAAGGACTCCTAGGGAATGTAAAAGAAGGAATCTGATATGTGTGACCTTAGTAGCTACTTATGGCATATACAGACAGCTTTGATTGCTTTCCCCCAACTCATTTCCTGGGACACATGGTACCTAAGTGACAGAGTCAGTCAATACTCCCTTATCTGCTTAACCATGTGAAACAGAAAGTGCTTGGGAACTCACTAGCAAGTATGTTTATCTCATTTTTACCCATTTTATTTTTGTGGTTATAATATAATTACATAATTTTCTTCCTTCCTTTTTCTTCCTTCAAACCTTCCTATACACTCTTCTTTACTCTTTTTTCTCAAATTCATAACCTCTTATTTCATTAATGTTATTTATTACATGCCTAAATGTTTATGCATATACTTATACATCCCTAAATATAACCTGCTCAGTTCCAAATACTATTACTTGTATGTGTGCTTTTAGACATGATAATTTGATACTGGATATCAAAATTGCATGCTTTTTCCTGTGGATGAATATCATCACCGACTCTCAGCCTTTTTTAGGTGCCTGTAGTTCTTTGTGCAGTGTTGAAGCTTCATGGGCTTTTCCATTGTGCACTTTGGCATGTCGATTGGTGTTGTCCTTGTTCAGTTCATGTTTAAGTAGTTATGGTGATGAGACTTTCTGTCCCTCCTAGCCAGTGGAATGGTGTTACCCGATTGAAGGACTGTGGGTTTGTTATGTCCCCTGTTGCTGATAAGTTGCTTTGACCAAAGAAAGGCATTTATGGGCAAAGGGAGTTTATTATAGCTCACGTTTCAGAAGATAATTCATAATTTGAAAGACTACACTTTTCAGGCAGGGAAAGCATGACAGCAGGAGCAGGATGCTAACTGTTCACATTACACTGGTATCCAGGAAGCAGAAGGTGAGTTGGAAGCTGAGTTAGGTTTTAAAACCTCAAGACCCACTCCCAGTGATTGACTTCTCCCAGCAAGTTTACACCTTCTAAAGGTTCTACAGCCTTTGAAAACGACACCTCAACCTGCAGACCATTTTACACTAAAACAACAGTAAAGTGGGTCTTTGCTTCTCAGTCAAATTATGTCAACCTTAAAAATTTGATCTATAAGCTTCACCAAATTATGCTTCTTGTTCTGCACATGTATGTGTGTGTGTGTGTGTGTGTGTGTGAGAGAGAGAGAGAGAGAGAGAGAGAGAGAGAGAGAGAGAGAGAGAGAGAAACACATACTAGAATGTATTGATTTAGTTCTTTGAGCTTGGTTACCTGCTCACATCTACGTTTTTTAGAATTTTCTTCCAGCATTCATTTAATTGTGGCTCATAACTTTACAAAAATTATAATGTTTGTGAGGTAAAATATGACCAAAATATCTTATGCACACCTCCTAGCAGCAGGGCTTTTAAAATGCAGCACAGCCCTTAGTGTTAGATTGTACACAGCTGTTGTGTTGTATACTCTGCCTCAAGTTTTCAAAACATAATCAAACACATTTAAATCAGTTTTCTAGTTTGACTTTTATTAAAAGTAGATTGGTCATGAATTTGACCAGTAAAAATGGCTTCTGAAATAACACAATAATTTCAAAAAGTAATATTGAGAAAATTCATATTCCAGATTTCAAACTTTAAAATGATTTTTGCTATTTCCAAAGTCTATCTGAATAACTCATCTAGATAGAAACACAAGTACATATGAAAATGAGGTATATTCAAGTTTAAAGAGGCAAAAATTATACTTGTGTATTAGGTTTTAAATTTATGAACTCATTTGCTATCAGCACAGGGTGTTAGGTATGTGTCACACGGCATTTCTCAAACTCATTTCATAAAGAATCTTTATGCCGGGCAGTGGTGACGCATGCCTTTAATCCCAGCACTTGGGAGACCGAGACAGGCGGATTTCTGAGTTCGAGGCCAGCCTGGTCTACAGAGTGAGTTCCAGGACAGCCAGGGCTATACAGAGAAACCCTGTTTCGAAAAAACCAAAAAAAAAAAAACAAAAAAAAAACTTTTTTTTCTCCTTGATATGCACATTTTTTCATGCACTCTTTTGAATATACTATATCGCTTCAACAATAACATTAGCCTTGGGTAACTATTAAGAAAATGTAGGTGCCTAGGATCTTGAAACCCACAGTGGAATATTTACACGGAGTGGCTAGCAGCAATTTACTAGTTTACTCTGTTCACAGGAGTCACAGAGCCATGCTGAATAATAACTAAATTATAATTAAATTTATTGAGAAATGCTTCACAATATAAAAAGGTTGGAAGCTAATATTAAACTCATAATGTGACCACCTAGAAAACACTAAGCCCAAGTAGAGTTTCCAGAGTCTTCTGGGACTGATGACGGTGAGGGGGGAAGTTGGCTCTGAAATGTGTAATAAATCAAGGGCTATTTGACAAAGATGCCAAATGAGGCATGTGATCCCAATAAAAATGAAGTCTGAGCTTGTGCAGCAGGAGCAGGTGACAAAGAATTATGTCCACCAACAGAATATATTTCATGTATGACATTATGTGTAAAATACAAATTAACTCTTTACAGAACCAAAGTGAATTAAGGGATAATATCACAAAGATCTCATGTAAGTTTTTGTTCTTATCTAAAATCTTATTTTCCAACGGTGTTAAAATTTTATAAGAATTAAACACATTTTGAAGAGAATGGAATATAAGTAACCTCGTGAATAAATTTCATTGCAATCATACACAATTTGGATGTCTACACCAACTACTCAGACATTGGAAACCCAGGGCTAGTACAAACCCCACTTTACTTAAACTTTGTGTGTTTCAGGAAGACTGAAAGTCTATTTGGACTCAAAAACATCAAATTTGTGAGTATTTAATATTTATTTATAATACATAACTAATAGAATTGTGTTGATATAGGATGAGTAAACTGCTGTTGGTTTTAATTATTCTTTTATTATCAGCACAAAATATGCTTGATTTCTATGCCAATTTTAAAATTTTCTAGTAACATTTTCTATTTGGCAATAAGAAAACATGTTGTCAGGTTTGCACTATGGCCCAGGGAGAAACATACTTCTGCCAAACCTAAACACCTGAGCTTGATCCCAGTGATCCAAATGATGGAAGAAGGGAATCAACTCTTTTTATCTGTTTCTGACGTCCACACATATGTGTAGTCACACATGCATGAACTTAAACATACCCAGACACTTCCAATTTAAATGACTATAAAATTGATTTTGAAAGGAAAACCATGGATCTATATTTGAGGCACTGTCACTAGCTAGTTGAAATGGAGATTTTTGATTGTGTCACGTGATGCAGACTCACGTGATGTTTTGCTGAAGCAAGACCCATGAGAGGACATATGATGTTTGGAGAGGGTATAAGTATGACTCAATTGACAGTGATGGTGGCGTTTGCATACCTAGCCTTGAATCACTTTCTTGAACTCCCATCTTCATTTCACTTAGAAAGCCATAGCAGAGGACTTCTCCTGGCATCCTGGCTGCTTCTGGTTGATCCTGCTGACTCATTCCACAGAGGTCTGGCTGATTCTATTGGATTGTGCCACCATTGCTGACTCATATTTGGTATTCTAACACTACTGAACTAGACTACTGGTATCCTAACAATGGAGATTGGAATCACTCCAATGAACTATGATAGTGTATTTTCAGCTTACATGCTGTCAATCATGGTTGAATGAAGTACTATCATTCATCATGCTTGAAAACTTAAGTAGACTTGGAGAATCTGAAGTCAGACTTTTCAAATAGCTATTAAGGATCTCTCATCAAATTCCACTTTGAAGGAAAGTAAATGCCAACCAGCATACTTTGATTAATGTATTCCATAAGTTATAGATAGAAAGACTTAATATATAGATTGTAATTACACACACACACACACACACATATATACACACACCAACATCACCAACATATGTATATTTTTATTGGAATCAAATTCTTCAGACTTTAGATGCATGTATAACATCCTCTGATTCCACTAATGCTGCTGCCAATGTCAGGGCCTAGGATTTTAGCACCAAATAAGTTCACATTTTTATACATTGATAAATTACTTTTATCCACCATCTAGATTGACACAATTCAAATCCAAAGATAGTTTATTGTGAATTGCCCAGCCAGCAACATGAATGAGCATGAGAAATCTCCAACATGGAATCCTATTCCAATTAGGGATTAAGTACAGGGATTAGTGGATCATATGTTATCTTTTATCTTGTTTTTATGAGGAACCTATATATGGTTTTCAAAAGTGTCTCTACAATTTACATTCTCACCAATAATTTAAAAGAATTCTCCTTTCTCTAAATTGCCCCCTTCATTTGTTAGCTTTGGTCTATTTTATAATAGCTATTCTGTCTGGGGTGAGGCAATTCCTCAATGCAATGTCCATGTAAAATCACCTAATAATGGAGCTCATTGATCATGTTACCATGTATGAGATTATGTACATATCACTGAATACACTTCAGATAATATTTTTTTATTTTTTAATAGAAAAAATTTAAATTAATTATTCTATTCACTTACATCTAAATGATATCCCCCTTCCCCATTGCCCCTCCACCAACAACCCCATCCCACATCTGCCTTCCCCTCTCCCCTTTGCCTGTATGAGAGTGCTGCCCCACCCACCCACCAACTCTTTCCCCACTGCTCCAGCATTCCCCTACTCTGGGGCATCATACCTCCCCAGGACCAAGGGCCTTCCCTCCCATTGCTGTCAGGCAAGGCCATCCTCTGCTACATATGTATCTTGAGCCATGGATCCCTCCAGATATACTCTTTGGTTGGTGGTCTATTCTCTGGGAGAACTGGGTGATCAGGCCAGTCTATGTTGTTCTTCCAATGGGGTTGCAATTCCCACTCTGCTCCTCCAGTCCTTCCACCAGCTCCCCCACCAGGTTTCCTGAGTTCAGTCTGATAGTAGGCTCCAAGCATCCCAAACTGAATTGGTAAGTTGCTGCCGTACCTCCAAGGAACTTCAGGTTCCTGTCAACAAGTGCCTCCTGACCATGGCAACAGTGTTAGCTTTGGTGTCTGTAGACATGATGGATCCCAAGGTGGGGCAGTTCCAGGATGGCCCTTCCTTCAGTCTCTGTCATATTTTGTCCCTGTTCTTCCTTTGGATAAGAACATTTCTGGGTTAAAAACTTTGATATGGGTGGGTGGTCCCATCCTTCAACAGGGGGCCATGCCTACTTACTGGAGGTGGTCTACATAGATTCTATTTAAAGTGAGTTATTTATGTATTTTGTGTTGAAAAGTTTTGAATTTCTACTAATTTCTGGTACTAATCCCTTTGTGAATAAATGGTTTACAAATATTTTCTGTGATTCACCAGGTTGCCACTTCACTATGCTACTTTTTCTTTCAATATTCAAGCCCTTTGTTGGTTATAAAACATTTTCGATATCATTTGTTTTTTACTATTAGGCTTTCTCCTCCTCATTCTTCTTTTATATTCTTATTTCTAAATCTGTTTTTTCTCCCTCTTTCTTTGAAATCAAACAGGATAATAATAATAATAATAATAATAATAATAATAATAATAAATAATAATAACAATAATGTATAGTATATTTTTATGAAAAGTGATCACAATCTTAGAGATAAAGAAATAAGGCAAAATACTTTTTCATTTTGTATCAGTGTGTGCTCCCTCCAGCTTTCCTCAAACCTTCTTGCCTTGCTTTATTTTGTGCTATAAAATTTCACTTGAACTTGTTCTTCTCTCAACTCTACCATTTTATCTAGTGACTAACTTTCTATAGCATGACTTAAATCTACATTATAGAAAAGCACAGTTTCAAGCTTCATCACACTTTCATTCCTATGTACTCATATACATTTCATCCTTATGACTTTACAGATGGCCCAAGGGATTCAGAGTCTGTAACCTAAAATCATATAGCCATTTGTGTGGCATTACTATCACAAAGCAGTAAAGACAGGATTTGATGGATGTTAACTTCTTAATGATGATAATATAAAGAAAAATAGTACCTGTTTTAATATAGAAATAGTTGATTTTTGCATTAAAGTCTCTGTTACACAAGTAGAATAGCAATTTTTTTCATATTATTATAAACTTTGAAATACCTGTAGCTGAATAACAACAACAAGTACAACAACAACAACAACAACAACAAACAGCATTATCTTGAGCTTCTTCAGCTTCATCTTTGATGTATCCCAGTTCTCTGTCTTATTTCCTTGCCATTCCACTTCTGAAGGATTGCTCGATGTTTTTAGGAAACTACATAATTCACTCAGGAAGGTGACAGCCTAATCACCTTCGTGTTGCATTATCTATAGGTAGACTATGCAATATCTAAAATCCAATATACTGATAGAGGCCAAAGTAGTAGAAAAAGGGGGACTGTCTATGGAATTTAAATAACCTGAAAGAATTTTTAATATTACAAATATCAATAAAAGATTAGAGTTTTCATGCAGAGCCAAATATAGGAAAGAGACAGCATTGACAGTACCTGTCTCCTTCACCTAGCAGAGCCTTGCACATGTGGGTCAATGGATATAATACACTGTAGCCTTGGTTTAATCTGCACCCGTAAAATACTTTGCTACCCTATTTTACAGAGATACTACTGTGTGTTCCTTTTGTATAGATCAGTACATATTGTGATTTATAGTGCTATAAAATACCCAGTGGGCATTCCAACAGGAGACCAGATGGCAGATGCTTCTCTGTGATAATATTTAAGCAAAGAAAAACTTTATAGGCAAATCCTATTAAATACATACATCTTCTTTCATGCAAATGCTATTAGGTTGTCTATCTTGCATGTATTCACATATGGACAGATCCATGCCTATTTGAAGCTTTGCATGCACAACTGAATAGAGACTAGATGACAATCTCAGCTGTCATTATTTAAGTAATGTCCACTTTGTTTTATAAATAAGGTCTCTTATTGGTCTGGGACTAACTAATAGACTAAGATGAATGGCCAGAAAGAATTTACTTGTCTCCTCCTCCCTGTTGCTGAGTTTGCAAATGCCTGTTGTAACTTCAAGCTTTAAAAAATATAAGTAGGCTCTGTTGGATCAAACTCATGTCCTCACACTTACAAGTGAATGTCTTTATCAATTAGGCTTCCAACCAAGCCCAACAGTTGCATTTGTATGGTGTACTTATCATTTTTTCTCTTTCCTTGATGGGGGGGGGCAAAAGGACACACACACAAAAAAAGCAAAACATACAGTATGACCACCAGACCTGCTAACATATTATGTTACCTACTATCCCTTTCCAATGCATAGTTAAAAATCTCCAATTTGGGAATCATCCTGTACACCCTGAGTCACAGTTCCTATTCTTTCAGTAACTGACTTCATGGTATTGAGAAATTACTTATTTTTTTTTTTAAATTGCCAGGTTGTGAGTTGCATGTTAAATGATTTTATTGTGTTCTTTTGCAGCATATACTCAGCAACCTTCTGACAAATAAATGACACATGAGATTCAGTAGTTGTTAATATGAAACTTAATTAATATGAGAGTCAGAGAGGAAAGTGGGTCAGCACAGATCAGTCTGGACAGTCTGTGACATACTCATTACCTGACTCTTATCATAATAGAAACTTATCATCTTTATAGTTTGACAAAATTTTGAACCAGCCTAAATCTTTAATTTGATTACTTCATTTCATCTAACATAATTATTGGGCTATCTGTACCATGTTGTTTTATTGGCTTTTTAAATATTTGACCATATACCTATGTATGGTATTGTCAGTTGTGTAAAATTCCTAATAAGAATTAATAAATAAAATAAGAAACAATAATTCTATAAATCTATCATACAAAGCTATGATCCTTTCAATAATTATAAAATTATTTAATAAACATAGCAAGAATATTTGAACAAAGACGAACCCTATAAAGAAATAAAAAGCTCAAACCAATGCACAGAATAAAAATGGATGCCCCAGTATAGGAGAATGCAAAAGAGGGAAGACGAGAGTGGGTAGGTGGGTGGGTGGGGTATAGAGTCAGGGAGAGGGGGGAGGGAATAAGGAGGTTCCAAAGGGGAGATCTGAAAAGGGGGAAACATTTGAAATGTAAATAAAGTATCAAAAAAATTAAAAAAGAAAGAAAAGAAAAAAAAAAGGAAACTTCATAACTTGTGAGCTGGCTCAGCAGGTAAGTGCATTTGCTGGGCAAGAGTGATGACCTGAGTTTCATCTCTAAAACACATGGTAGAAAGAGAAAAAACTCAAAAGTTGTCCTCTAGTCTGCACACAAAGACTGTGATACACGGTTCCCCACACCTATCTCTCTCTCTCTCTCACACACACACACACACATACACACACCACCACCAGCAGCAGCAGCAACAGCAGTGAGAATAATAAAAATAAATAAACAAATTAAAACAGTATTCACTATTTTAAAAGTTAGATCTTGAAAACAAAATAATTTTATTATTTAAAGTAGAGACTGAGTTAATGGAATTCACATCTGGTAGGGTTAGATGACACATAAATCCAACTGAGGCCCAGGCATCACAGCCATCAACATTTCCTCATCTCCTACAGGGAGTGTCTTGCAAAAGAGACTTCATTACATGGTGTTATTTAAGCCACAGGGAGAAGCACAGACAAATATTGAATCTTTCTCCTTAACCCATTGCTTATTATAAAAGTTGGTTCTTGTGGAAAATATCCTCCTAAAAATCTCAAATTTAGGAAAACTATTTGTTGTATATGTGTGTTAAAATTACTTTTATTCAGAATGAAAAATACAGTATGCAACAGATTAGATGACAATCTGTGACTAGATTTTATTAACCACATATTTCAAAAGAACAATACACTTATTTCTCATCATGGATACTCTAATATATTTCCTTTTATTTATTACTCAGAAGGTTACAATGTAGTGTTTTGTGTAGCTTTTTCTGTAATAGTGGATAGAGATCATTTTGCATACAAACACAGGCAGGAAATAAAAGAATACATGACTCCTCAAAGCAAGAACAAGGAAAACACCAAATATACAACTTGGGGTTCTGAGTTCAGGGAGTTTTTGTTCATGCTGTTCACACAGGTGCTTTCCTGGGTATGAAATGGTCTGATGACAGCGCTAGGCTTTGCACAATGTGTCATATAAAGCTATGTCCAACACAATGGAGGAAGATGGTTCTGAGGTAGAAACGTGATCATGGCTCTCCTCTTATATAAAACAATTTTCTTCATCTCAAAATATCTATGCTGCAAATAGACAGACACCCTTGCCCCCTAACACACCCAACTGATCCTAAAAGAATAGCAATTTTTAACTTTCAGCCTTCTTCTGGGCAGATCCCAGGGAAAGAGAACCCAAAGTTAGCATGTCCTGATGTTTTAAAAGCATATATTTTGAATCAAAACATATTATCTTTACTTTTATTTTTGGTTTCTCTAAAATTGGTAATTAAATGTTAAATTAGAAAAAAGAAAGAAAAAGGAAAACAAGCCAATATCTAGTTGAACTCACTTAGAAGTAGAGTCAGAGATACAATCATCTGAGTATTACTTTCATTCTGGAGAAGCAATAGTATAGGCTTATGATTGACATCCTTCCCAGATATGCTGCTGGTCAAGTGAGGGGTCAAGAGACATCTGTCTGTCTGCTCCAAAGCTTCAAGTGAGACAGCCACTAAGTCTGCTTTCACAAAGAAAACAACCAGAGCTTTCAAAATGTACACAAGACTTAAAAAATACAAAAACAACAATAAAAGTCTATTCAAAGGAAACTGGAGACCATGATGTGTTCTTGTTTCACAGTGGGCAAAGTCTGCTGTGTGTTTTATAATGAAAACCAAGGTTTCAAGTACTAGGAGAGGTTATACCAACTTTGGTTTCTGAGTCAAAATAAAAATATGCCTATTGATTGAACAATTCATTCACAAAAACTATGAAAAATATGACTATTTACATAAATACACCATATCTTCATTTTGTGTCCCCAGTTCAATAAAGACAACATACTAATTTAGTAATCTAGGAAAGAAAACAGAAAACCCACAATTCTTACACCTAAATAATGGTGACATAATAACTTTGTAACCTGGGAAATGAACCAGAACAATCATAAGGTATTCCTGTCACCATCTTTAACATTTTCCTATCATCTATTCAGTCTCTGTGCTGCTCAGTGTCCCAAACATCTGTATGTCTCTTAATTTCTATTGATACTTTATTTGATCACCAAAGTATGTCTGTGGTTCTAGATTCCCCAAATGTTCTAACTCTTCCTTGGTTCACTCTGTAGTTGTAGAGGCAAATTAGCTCTTAATTTGCTGATATAATGAAGTAGAAACTTCATTGGATTTTATGGAGCCTTTTATGATCTTGATCCTTGGTCCACTTATTAACAGTATGCCTTAATCAGTTACCAGCAATCACCTTTCACTTTATTACCTTAACTCTGTGCTTTTGTTCAAAGATATCTTAATTCACAATCACTTATCCATATCACTACTGGTACACAGATAATTGACTGATTATCTAGAAATCAATACAATATACAGTATTTTCAAATAAGACTTCAGAAATCCTCTAATAATGCTAAATATATGCAAACCAATGCCCACATATACTATAGCATAAGCAATAATAACATTGCATTGGAATGGAATTTTTATGTCTTTATAACTGTAATAAGACTTTTTATTCCTGCAATGTAATATCTGATAGAGTATCTTGTTTATAGTGAAAAATTAATAGATATTTCTTGAGAAACTTAATGTATAAAGCATGAGAATAATTAAAACTAGAATTCAAAACTTCAATAAAAAGTTAACGAATGAAAATAGTTTGTCTCTGATAAGAAAAATAGCTATAAACAGTGTACATGTTCAAAGCAATATAATTATGAAACCAATCACAATGACATTGTTTCATCATATTTGTACTTTTCAAATATAAACAACTCAATCTCAGTCCTCAGCAATATATGAAACAAATGACTATTAAATATGTCCACCTCAGAATTTTGACTGAAATTAGGAGAGAAATTGGAAAAGAATATAAGTGGTAAACAAGGAAGGATGGATGGGAAGCAGTAGAGGGAAAGGGAAGACTTAGGAGCAATAAACAGATTGCTTTTCTTGTATCTGAGATGGTAATTTCCTGTAGAAGAAACACTATGCATTCTTTTTTTCCTGTATGAAATGAGCTTTCACTCTCTCAATCACCTCAGAAGCAAGAATAGCATCAAATGTAGTGCCAGCAACTTCTGATAAAGTCCAAATCTTAGACTACCCATATCATGAGACACCTTTCCTTAGGTGGCAACAAAAATAAGGACAAGATACCTTCCAGAACCTGAAAAAACTTCCCCTCAATCAGATGATTTTTCATATTTTCTTTCAACTTTTATTGGGATTTCCTCTGTCTTCCTTTTCATCTGGCAGAACTGTGGGTTTTAAGTATGTGATTGTATATGAAACTCACATGGAAGAGAGTAAGATATTCTTCAGCTCATCTTTAAATCATCTGGAAACAATCCTATCAGTCAAAGGCATTCTCATTTTCAAGGAAACAGGACAATCTCTTATCATGTACAGAGACTGGAGAAATGTGCCATGGGCTATCTGTGTCAAGTACTTGCCTCTGGTCACCTCAGACACTTGTTTAAAATGTAGATAAATTGCTTCCCCACAGAACACTGAATCAGAATGTCTATGTTTTTAACAAGCTCCTCAAAATGATTTTACTTGGCTTTAAATCAGCTCTGGGGGAGAATTTGTACAAATTAAGCCACATTTTTATGATGTACAATGTTAATAGATAAAACGAGATACCTACCTGGATTCTGTAATATTACTTGTATGACTCCATCCTGGAGATAGATAAACAATTCTGAATATGTAACTCATAGTTAAGAATTTAAATAAAATTGGAATCCTAACAGAAAGTTCTGATAGAGAAAAAATGGACACAAAAGAGGCCAACAACAGACTTGCTGCCCACATTTTTTGTGTCGCTCTGAGCTTAGAGTATCTTTCAAATTGAAAAGAAACTGAGCAGGTAATATGATGGACATATGAGTAGGCTTTAGTACTGATTACTTTTCATTTATCTCTTATGCTTTAATATTACTTAGAAGTAGTAGTGTCTGTATGCAGTAACCTTTCAGGGGTCATATATTAGAGTAAATAGTACTCCAAATATTGTTCCTATCTTGATCTCCTGAACCTATTGTTGGATTCTTGTGACATTTTGTGTTTTGTTTTGCGTTTTTTTGTTTTGTTTTTTCACCTTGACAGAAGCTAAAGTTATCTTGGAAGAGGAACCTCAACTGAGAAAATTATGTTCATAAAATTATCATGTAAGCAAATCTTTGGGACATTGTCTTGATTAACTCTTGTTGTAGGACCCATCCCACTGTGGGCAGTGCTACCCCTGGGCATTTGGTCCTATAGTGTACAAAGAAGCAGGATGAGAAATCCAAGAGAAACAAGCCAATAAACAAAATTCATCCATGGCTTCTATTTCAATTCCTGCCTCCAGAATCCTTCTACACTGGAACTCCTGCCCATATATCCCTCAGGGATGCATGATTTATTCAAAGTGTACACTAGGACAAACTCTTTCCTCTCAAAGTTTCTTTTGGTTGTGGTCTTTAGCATCAACATGGAAACCTAACCAAACTACTGTGCATATGCTGCCTTACAGAGCAAAACAGGGGTGGCTTATAAAATTATTTTATAGGTATAAAGATGTGAAAATTATCTGAATTACCCATGTAGGTACATCGTCATGATAGTGTAAATCCAGGAATAAGGTCTATGATGGTAAGGAAAATGTGGTAGAATGTGGGAACAGGAAGACACAGAAGATGCTTCACTTGATTGTCAAGTTATATAGAGAGGAAGGTGATTAGAAGTGTGTCCACTAGTGACTAGAAAGGGGAGTAGTGGAGTTTCTAGAACCTTCTGAGGGAAAGAGTTTCCAAATACCTTGGCATTAACTACTTTGCATTGATTTTTACCTTCTGGTCTTCAAAATGGCAAAATAATACATATTTGTTTCCTACTATGCTTCTTTGGTGGTATTTTCTTTTACTGAATTAATAAAAATGTAAAAATGTTTCTGGCCAAGTTTTACCACATTCTGGCATTATATATTTATGCTGCTTTTCAAAATAAAATATCTTGCATGTGTTTGATCAATAAAATATGTGGCATAAATAGTTGAAAATAATCTAAATCTACTGAGGATTATTTTTCCTTTGTTTATGGATTCATCTGTAGACTGGTGAATTCTATGAATCTCATCTGAATGTGTGTGTGTGTTTGTGTGTGTGTGTGTGTGTATGTGTGTGAAGTCATTTATTTGCTTTGAAATATTGTTCTAAATCCTAAATTAAGAACTTTAGACATAAAAAGTTAATTATATGAATGACAACCTAGTTCTCATGTCAAGTACTTCACTTTATTACCAATGAATATTAAGTGGCTATAAATGAAATCCTTCGCTCATCTGTATCATTGAGTATGTCTTGGAATCTTCACTTAAACATGCTGCTAGCATGAACTTAAGCCTCACTGATCTATAAAATGGCCTATCTTCATGCAGTTGAATCTAACACAGTTACCCTATTAGTAAAGCTCTTCCCCATATGCCCACAGACACCTTACTAGAGTTTCTGAGACTACTTTAGTCCAAGACATAGCAAACATGCTAATCCTAGGTTGTGTAAGAAGGAAGGAAGCATATACTCTCTTATTTTGAACAGTGATTTAAAATGCATGATGTATGGCCTATATCAGACATGATGTGTAACATGAATAACACAATATGTTTACCATAATTACAGAAAAATCTACAGGCTTGTATATAAGTATGCTGGTTATTGCTATCAGTTCTGTATTTAGAATTTATTTTTGATAGTTACATCATACTCAACTTGGAGAAAATTTAATTGGTCATGCCTACTTACTCATATTAAGCATGTACATAGATAAGTAAGCATGGTAAGATGCATGGACATACTTTATTAACTACACAGAAATATAAAACAGCATTTTATATTTTTAAATTCCATAAATTGTTATGGCATATATATATATATATATATATATATATATATATATATATATATACACTTGAAAAATTAAAGTATGAATTCATATATGATTATATGAATACTTAGCTGGCAGACTATATGAAAAGTCTTTCTAAGCAAAGATATGAACAAAAAAAGAAAGTTGATTGCACTAAAAAAATAAAAACATTTGTTTTTATTTTAAAACTAAAATCAAATTTGATACAGGATTTTAAACAAACAATATATGTTTCAGCTTGTAAAATATTTAACATGCTATAAAAAACACTGTCTTAGGATTTCTATTGCTTTGACAAAAACCATGACCAAAAAAACAAGTTGGGGAGTAAACGGTTTATTTGGCTTATATGTTCATATTGCTCATCACCACAGGAAGTAGAGACAAAACTCAAACAGGACAGAGTCCTGGAAGCAGGAGCTTATACAGAGGACAT
The DNA here is from genome assembly GCA_019843965.1 of Rhynchomys soricoides. NCBI lineage: Eukaryota > Metazoa > Chordata > Mammalia > Rodentia > Muridae > Rhynchomys > Rhynchomys soricoides. Next base: position 683,041 of record JADRCH010000511.1, on the reverse strand, counting down.
GGAGAGGTGCTGCTTACTGACTTGTTTTGAATGATTTGTTCAGAATACTTTCATATGAAACCCAGGACCAACTGACTAGGGATGGCACCACCCACAATGGCCTGTGCCCTCCTTGAGTTATCTATAATTGAGAAAATTTCTTACATCTAGATCTAATGAAGGCATTTCCTCAACTGAGAGTCCTTCCTCTCTGGTGACTATAGCTTGTGTCAAATTAATACAAAACCAACCAGCACAGAAAGAAAAAAAGTAATAAAAAAAAAAAAAAAACAAAAAAACAGCTCCTAGGGAACCAGTGATGAAGGTTTTGTTTTTCTTTCCATCTCAGCAACATCTAAGATGTGTATATATTGTAATTGTTACCAGAAAACACCTCTAGAAAACTAGTTTGGGCTTTTTGTTTTGTTTTGATTTGTTTTGATTTCTGTTTTTTAGTTGTCCTAGAAGAAATACATGTATTTGTTGGTATGTCCAATTTAACCACTTACAAAGCATTAAAATATTGAGTCCAGGGGCTGGAGAGATTACTCAGTGGTTAAGAACAATTCCTGCTCTTCCAGAAGACCCGAATCTAGTACAAAATTCTAATGTGCGATAACTCACAATTACCACTGATTCTTAGTCCAGAGACTCCAATGTCCTCCTCTGATCTCTGGAGGGAATGCATACAGGTATGTAAAGTTCTATAGTGAAACTTAAATCTATATTGTATAATATAAGCCATAAATGAACAATATAATAATAAAACATCCAAGTAGAATTTAAAACATTTTCCAAATAAATGAATATGAAAACACAAAATATGCCTGGCAGTGGTGGCGCTTGTCTTTAATCCCAGCACTTGGGAGGCAGAGGCAGGTGGATTTCTGAGTTCGAGGCCAGTCTGGTCTACAGAGTGAGTTCCAGGACAGCCAGGGCTATACAGAGAAACCCTGTCTCAAAAAAACAAACAAACAAACAAAAAAAAAATAAAAAGAAATAAAATAGAAAATATGAGTATGTGTACAATATAGTTCAAATATTCTTTATAGAAGTTGATACTAGAAATATTAGTAAAGAAAAAAGAACATTCAAATAATTTATTTGTATTTTAATCATAGAAAGAGATACACAGAGCTTACTTAAAGCCAAAGGAAGCATAATTCTCATGTTTTCTTTTTCTAGTAGATTTAGTTTTAGACTAGGAAAATAATATATTTGATTATTTATAATGTGAAGAGAAAGATCAGCGTTTAAGTATTCCTGCTGCTTTTGTAAAGGACTGAGTTTGGCTCCCAGCACCCTAATCACAAGATTAAGAACAAGCTTTGGTTTAAGGTTGAGAAATCCAACACATTCTTCTGGCCTCCTTGAACAACTGGCAACCAGGTATACAAAACACAGACACACATATACACATTTAGGAATGGATGTATATGCAATTATGAAGAAATAGAGGCCATGTATTTGAGTGAGAGAAATTGGGTGCAAAGATAATGCTGGCAGAATTAAAGAAGGGGAAAATTATGTAATTATATTTTAGTTTCAAAAATAAAAATAATTTAAAAACTGAATTTAAGATAGCAAGTGACTAAGATCTAGTTTTTAATCATGTATATATTTCATAAAGTTGTAAGTTCTATGCAGTTTGTGGCCTAGATGTATTTCCAAGTCACACACATTTCTCTAATGATGTCTCAAATCCCAGCAGACATGCTAAAGGAAATAGTATTGGTCAGAGCTAAACTGGCCCAGAGGAGAATGGATAGGAATTTGCAGATAGAAACGTTCCCAGAGACTCCAACTTTGAAAGGAGGAATTACTAGCTATAAAGGTGCCTGACAGCAGAATTTCTCAAACATTTAGCACATTATTCCTCCCAAACCATAAAACTATGTGTAAGCACTTCCAGCAAATCTCAACAGGGAAAGAAAACAACTCCTACTTGTTAAAAAAGGATCTTACAATTTGTCACCTTGGAAAACTTCCATTGTAATAATGTCTTTTGTTAAACTTCTTTTGGGGAGGGGGAGGTAAGGGCAGAATTTCCTTCACAATCCTTGGTGCATACATCTCATGTCACATCAACACAATGATACAAATACTGGTGGGTCCAAAGCATTAAACAAATTACATGTACAGCAGCAGGGTTTAGAACATGGTCTTATGTATTTCTTGGACTTTATATTGGTTTAAAAACTGAAAAATTAATAAATAATGACAGCAGAGATTTCTGCGGATGGTAGTATGTTAGCATGATGGTTTTGCTTGTTTGTTTGTCTCCATACAGGTGCAGTCTCTAAAGGGAGCCCCAACAGCTTAACCACTTTTACACCCAAGTAGAAAATTTATCCACATAGCATGCACTAGAAAATAGAGTCATATTGTTTTTTGTTGTTGTTGTTGTTGTTGTTGTTGTTTTCTGGAAGATTGAGCTCTTCTACTATGTTTACTTTATTCTGCCTACTAAAAATCATTTTGAAATATTTTGTGTTATATTTATTGCATGATTTAATATAAGTATTAATTTATCAGTATATAAGGCATCAATTTAATCCTGACAAAAACTATTTCATTTAGCATCTCTGCTGGAACTTGAGACATTGGGACACCATTAGAGAAATGCCTGTGATTAGTTGCTTGCTACCCAATTTTCATCTTTAAATGTAAATATTCTCTAAAATGTGATTATTAGTGCTTGTCTTAGTAAGGGTTTCTATTCTTGTGCAAAACATCATGACCAAGAAGCACGTTAGGGAGGAAAGGGTTTATTCAGCTTACATTTCCCTTGCTGTTCATCACTAAAGGAAGTCAGGACTGGAACTCTGCAGGTCAGGAAGCAGGAGCTGATGCAGAGGCCATAGAGGGATATTTCTTACTGGGTTGCTTCCCCTGGCTTGCTCAGCTTGCTCTCTTATAGAACCCAAGACTACCAGCCCAAGGATGGTACCACCCACAAGGAGCCCTCCCCCTTGACCACTAATTGAGAAAATGCCTTACAGCTGAATATCATGGAGGCATTTTCTCAACTGAAGCTTCTTTTTCTGTGATAATGCCAGCTTGTGTCAAGTTGATACACAAAACCAGCCAGTACAGCGGTTTACAGAAGGCTGTTCAGTTTATTTTTATTTTATTTTATATCATTCAAAATGTAAGTGAGGATGCCTCAGTCCCACTTGGGAGGGAGAAGAAAGCAATCACAAGTGAGGAGGGAGGGAGGGACCTGGGAGGGAAAGTGGACAGAGGTTGGGGTGAAAAAGTAACCTGATCTGGTGTTGGGTGAGGGAAAAAAGACTAAAGCCCTGAGGGTCAGCAGAAAGAATGGCAAGAGGCAAACTCTGGAGGTAGGAGGTTGGGGGATCCTCCAGAATGCACCAGAGACCTGGGAGGTGAGAGACTCTCTGGACTCAAAGGGAGAGACCTTAGATGAAATGCCCAACTGTAGGGAGAGAGAACTTATAGAGCTCACCTCCAGGAAGAAAACAGCATCAAATGAGGGATGGGGTTGCCATCCCAAGTCAAAACTCCAAACCATAATTATTCCTGTCTGAATGAACTACACGGATGGAAATGGAGAGGAGCCTGAGGAAAAGAAGGTCTGCACAGGCCAAAAGTGGGATCCAGCTCAAGAGAGCGTCCCAAGGCCTGACACTATTACTGAGGCTATGGAATGCTCATATAAAGGGAGTTAGCATGATTGCACTCCAGAAGACCAAACAAGCTGCTGAAAGAGTCAGATGCAGATATTTGCACCCAACCAATGGACAGAAGATGCTGGCCCCTGTGGTTGAATTAGGGAAAGACTGAAAAGAGCTTAAGAAAGGAGGCTCTTGTAGAAGGACCAGCAGTCTCAATTAACCTGGACCCTCGAGATCTCTCAAACACTGGACCACCAACCAGGCAGCATACACCAGCTGATATGAGATCCCCAACACATACAGCAGAGGACTGCTGAGTCTGTGTTCAATCAGAGATGATGCACCTAACCCTCAAGAGACTGGAGGCCCCAGGGAGTTTAGAGGTCAGGTGGGAGGGGGTGTTGGGGGGGACATCCTCGTGGAGACAGGGGATAGGGAGGAGGTATGGGATGTGGAACAGACAGAGGGAGGACAGGGTAGTGGGGATAAAATCTGGAGTGTAAAAAAATAAAACAAACAAACAAACAAACAAAAGACAAAGGCATTGCTCAACAATCCTGTGAGTTGATGGTCGAATTAAGGTCAAGATGATCAATGACCTTGCAAAGTAAGATGACACAATACGGTTCTTCCACTCCTGACCTTTCACTGCTCTTACCATTTATCATCTGCACAAACAATTCTACTCTTCACTAATTTCTGCCCGCATACTAGCTAAAATTCTTGCACATGCTGTGTGTCAGAAATGTGAATGAACACATATTCTTATGAAAACATCAAAGTGTTTGTGTTTAGTGTGTTATTTTACTTCCATTTCAAGTGTCTTACTTCATGAATAAAACTGTTCAATAGAAAAGTAAAAAAGAAAACTATTTAAAATTAATGGATAATTTTAAGTTGCATATGTCACTGTCATTTCTCAGTTTAAAACAAATTCAAGCAACTGAACTGAACTCAAGACTGGTAGTTCATACCTGTAATTTCAAATCTGGGGAGATGAAGACAGGAACTTTCAGAGTTTGAGACTAGCCTGGATTACGTGTAACTATGTTTCACAAAACCAAACAAAATAACAAAAATAAAATTCCTGAACTGATTACTTTTTGGAGTGTTGGAGGTGAGTCCTCCTATTTTAGGATTTTAAAGGCTGTGAATTTGAAAGCATAGCAAAATCAAATATGCATGTTTTTATTTATTGTGTTTGATTTCTTGATAAATTGGTAGGATTATAATCATACCCCTAGCTCTTTGGGAGCAAATCATTGTGGGTGGGAAAGTCATTCAACTATAGTTGACATGAAAGTGGCTCTTTTTTTTGTTTAATATATATACGTGCCAGGCTTCCCCACTCCCTGGGGCCTCAAGTCTCTCTAGGGTTAGGTGCATCTTCTCTTACTGAGGCCAGACCAGGCAGTCTTCTGCTGTATATATGTCTGGGGCCTTGAACCTAAATCCAACCATTCTAAGATATTATAAGAAAGCAACCTTCTATGCATTTTTTGAATAATCTGCTACATTGTACATTGGCAAATATGGGCTGAAACAATAAAAATTTAACACTATATACCACATAAGATATGTATAGTAATACTTTCCTACTGTATTGTAATTTCCTATAATTGTGGTGAAGGGAGAGCTTCAGCTATTCATTAATCTGATTGCCCATGAGAAATTTCAAGCAACCATACCTTGTGAAATCCATAGGCTATGAGTTAATTCTGTCCCCTGTGTGTTTAACAATCTGGAAAACAACATGCTCATAACATGTTGTTATGGAAAGCATCGAAATCAACAGCATCGTAACCATTGTAAGACACCAATAAATATAAGTCTATCATATATTTGAATCTCTATAAACATTTTTTGTTCCAAATTACTAGTATTTCTTCTATTTCCTACTCATTTCAGTTGGTTTATATTTTTTAAAAGAAATGGAAAAGACAAGAAAAATAGAAAGATTTGGTTTGGGGACAAACCTATTACAAATAAAACTTCAGATGTAGAGAAACTGTTCAGACAGTCAGCAACGTGATTCTGATGACAATTTCAAAGTGAGCACAGAACTAACAATCTAGAGATTGGGATTTAGTTCAGTGGTAGAGCATTCACTGAAAAAGTGCCAAGTCCTAGGTTAGATTTTCAGTCCTGGGCCCCAAAAGAGAAGAGTTGGCTACCTATATACCATCTCAGGCCCTTGTATAATAGTCCTTTTCTTTTTACTAAAGTGGCTCAAATACAAACTCTTCAGTTTTTGTACAAATATGACAATTTCTGACATATGAGATGGAAAAGTGAAACTTAAATTTCACAAGTTCCCATTTGTCAATTGTTGCTCTTAGAGCCTGAGACATTGGTACTATGTTCAGGAAATTTCCCCCTGTGCCAGTGTGTTCAAGGCTTTTCCCCAATTTCTCTATTAGATTCAGCTTATCTGGTTTTATGTGGAGGTCCTTGATTCACTTGGACTTGATCTTTGTACAAGATTACCAATATGTATCTATTTTCAATTATTTTTTACGTATAGACTGCCAGTTTAACCAGCACCATTTGTTGAAAATGCTGTCTTTCTTTCCACTGGATGGTTTTGGCTTGATCTTTGTCAAAGATCAAGTGACCATAGGTATATGGGTTTATTACTGGGTCTTCAGTTCTATTCCATTGATCTACCTGTCTGTCTCTGTACCAATACCTTGCAGTTTGTATTACTATTACTCTGTCAGCTTGAGGTGATTCCCTCAGAAGTTCTTTTATTGTTGAGAATTATTTTCAATATCCTGGGTTTTTTGTCATTCCACACGAATGTGAGAATTGCTCTTTCTATCTCTGAGAAGACTTGAGTTGGAATTTTGATGGGGATTGCATTAAATCTATAGATAGCTTTTGGTAAGATAGCCATTTTTACTATGTTAATTCTACTGATCTTCTGAGGTTTTCTTGGATTTCTTTCTTCAGAGATTTGTAGTTCTTGTTATACAGATCTTTTACTTTCTTGGTTAGAGTTACACCAAGATATTTAGGTATAATTCTAACCAAGTCTAGGACCTCATGATACTGAAAAGCTTCTGTAAGGCTAAGGATACTCCCTTTTCATTTCTAATTTTGTTCATTTGCATACTGTCTCTGTGTCCTCTGGTTAGTCTGGCTAAGGGTTTATCTATCTTGTTGATTTTCTCAAAGAACCAGCTCCTGGTTTTGTTGATTCTTTGTATAGTTCTTTTTAGTTTCCACTTGATTGATTTCAGCCTTTAATTTGATTATTTCCTGCCTTCTACTCCTCTTGGGTGTATTAGCTTCTTTTTGTTCTAGAAATTTCAGGTGTGCTGTTAAACTGCTAGTATATGCTCTCTCCAGTTTCTTTTTGGAGACATTCAGAGCTATAAGTGTTCCTCTTAATACTGCTTTCATTGTGTCCCATAGGTTTGGGTATGTAGTGCTTTCATTTTCATTAAATTCTAAGAAGTTTTTAATTTATTTCTTTATTTCTTCCTTGACCAAGTTATCATTGAGTAGAGCATTGTTCAGCTTCCATGCATATGTGGGCTTTCTGTTGTTTTTGTTGCCATTGGCGACCAGCCTTAATCCATAGTGATCTAATAGGAGGCATGGAATTATTTCAATCTTCTTATATCTGTTGAGGTTTGTTTGGTGACCAATTATATGATCAATTTTGGAGAAGGTACCATGAGGTGCTGAGAAGAAAGTATATTCTTTTGATGTAGGATGAACTGTTGTATAGATATCTGTTAAACCCGTTTGGTTCATAGCATCTGTTAGTTTCACCGTGTCTCTGTTTAGTTTATGTTTCTAAGCTCTGTCCATTGTTGATAGTGGGGTGTTGAAATCTCCCACTATTATTGGGTGAGGTGCAATGTGTGCTTTGAGCTTTAATAAAGTTTCTTTTATGAATGTGGGAGCTCTTGCGTTTGGGGCACAGATATTCAGAATTGAGAGTTCTTCTTGGTAGAGTTTTCCTTTGATGAGAATGAAGTGTCCTTCCTTATCTTTTTGGATGACTTTTGGTTGAAAGTCAATTTTATCCAATATTAGAATGGCTACTCCAGTCTGTTTCTTGGAGCCATTTGCCTGGAAAATTGTTTTCCAGCCCTTTACTCTGAGGTAGTGTTTGTCGTTAACTTGGAGGTGCATTTCCTGGATGCAGCAAAATGCTGGGTCCTGTTTATGGATCCATTGTGTGAGTCTATGTCTTCTTATTGGGGAATTGAGACCATTGATGTTAAGAGATATTAAAGAATAGAGGTTATTGTTTCCTGTTATTTTCGATGTTGTTTATATGTTTGTGTGGCTATTTTCTTTTGGGTTTGTTGAAAGATTATTTTCTTTCTTTTTCTTAGGTGTAGTTTCCCTCCTTGAGTTGGCATTTTCCATGTATTATTCTTTGTAGGGCTGGGTTTGTGGAAACATACTGTGAAAATTTGGGTTTGTCATAGAATATTTTGGTTTCACCATCTATGATTATTGAGAGTTTTGCTGGGTATAGCAGCCTGGACTGGCATTTGTGTTCTCCTAGAGTATATATGAGATCTGCCCAGGATCTTCCTGCTTTCATAGTCTGGTGAGAAGCCTGGTGTATTTCTGACACTCTCAATAGGACGAAATGGCAACCCAGAGCTTGGGAAAAATATTTACCAACCCTACATTTGATAAGGACAAATATGTAAATTACAAAAAGAACTCAAGAAGTTAGATTCCAGGAAACCAAATAATCCAATTTAAAAATGGGGTACACAGCTAAACAAAAAACTCTCAACTGAGTAATCGCAAATGACTGAGAAGCACCTAAAGAAATATTCAACTTCCTTAATCATTAGTAACATGCATATCAAAATGACACTGATACTCCACTTTATACCAATCAGAAAGGCTAAGATCAAAAACTCAGGCAACAGTAGATGCTGTTGAGAGTGTGGGGAAAGAGGAACACTCCTCCATTGCTGGTGAAATTGCAAACTGGTACAACCACTTTGGAAATCAATCTGTTGGATCTTCGGAAAATTGGAACTAGTTCTTCGTGAAGACAAGCTATATGACTCCTGGTCATATACCCAAAAGATGCTCCAACATATAACAAGGACATGTGCTCCACTATGTTCATAACAGCCTTATTTATAATAGACAGAAGGTGTAAAAAACCCAGATGTCCCTCAGTGGAAGAATGGATAAAGAAAATGTGGTACATATACACAATGGAATACTGATTAGCTACTTAAAATGAGGACTTCATGAGCTTTGTAGGCAAATGAACAGAACTAGAAAATATCTTCCTAAGTGAGGGAACCCAGACTCAAAAAGACACATATGTTATGTACTCACTGATAAGTGGATATTAGCTTAAAAGCTCAGAATACCCACGATACAACTCACAGACCATATGAAGCTTAATAAGAAGGAAGACCAAAGTCTGGATGTCTCAAACCCACTTAGAAGGGGGAACAAAATAATCATGGGAGGCAGAGGGAGGGAGGGACCTCTGTCAGAGATGGGAGGGGGAAGGAAAAAGTGGGCAGGATCAGGTATGAGAAGAGACAGGAGAGAAATCCAGAGGGTCAGGAGAATGACTAGAAAGATGTAGCAGTAGGGGGAAACCATTAGAAAGCCCCAGATGTCAGTGATGAGAGAGAGTCCCAGGACCCAATGGGAATGACATTAGCCAAAATACCCAACAGAGGGGACATAAAACCTGTAGAGACCACCTCCAGTAGATAGACGTTGCCACCAGTTGAGGACTGGGGCTACCCACCCATATCAAAATCTTTAATCCAGAATTGTTCCTGTCTAAAGGTAATTCAGAGACAAAAAAAAAAAACTGGAGCAGAGACTAAAGAAAAGGCCATCTAGAGACCTCCACACCTTGGGATAGATACATCCTATCTGTAGACACCAAACCACATCACTATTGTTGGTGCTAAGAAGTGCTTGCAGACTGGAGCCTGGTATGACTGTCTTCTGAGAGGCTCTGCCAGGACTTAAGACAGATGCAGATACTCACAGCCAACCATTGGACTAAGCCCGGGGACTACAACGTCAAAGCTAGGGAAAGGGCTAAGGAACTGAAGGGGATTGATTGCAATACTTTAGAAAGGACAACATTATGGACTAACAGTACCTCTCAGGGACTAAACCACCAGCCAAAGAGTATACATGGACTGGTCTATGGTTCCTGCTATATATGTAGCAGAAGAATGCCTCATCTGGCACCAGTGGAAGGGGAGACACTTAGTCCTGTGGAGGCTTAGTGCCTCAGAGAAGGGTGATTCTAGAGGAATGAGGCAGGAATGTGAAAGTGGGTGGGGGAGCCTCCTCTTAGAGGCAAGGGGGAGGGGGTTGGGATAGAAGGTTCATAGAAGGGAGACCAGGAAGGGGGATAATATTTGAAATGTAAACAAATAAAATTATTAATAAAATATTTTCCTGGGGCTGGTAAAAAGTGAAATTTCACAGAATATGTCTGGGGAAAGAAAGCAGCAAGGAACAAATCTCTATAATGATGACTGTGAGAAGCAGGCATGTCTATTCAAGAGGATTCCTACAACTGCAGCAAGTATAATGAACCTGTGAGGAAAATGCTGCAGCAGCATTGCAGCCCTCCTCCATGTGTGTGGAAGATCACTCCACCAACAACAGCAAGGCACATTGTGTAGACACTCTTGAAAAAAATAGCCACAACTAATTAAGGTATGTGTATGCATACATGCATGTTGTGGGCACTGTTATTGTTACTTTAATTAATTTCCTTTCAATATAAAGGCCTTTTTTGGAAGTTGTCATTGTAAGGAATAAAGTTCATCAGTACATATATTGCCCACCATAACCTAAAATAATAATAAAACAATAATAAAAATTTTAAAATAAGTATAACAACAGTGAAAATAAAACTTGATACTGTGGTTTTGAAGTGGTATGTTTCCAAAGAAAAACTTATTTTGCATATACTATTTCATTGTGCTTCTTGCTCTCATTAAAAGTCTTTAGAAGAGAATATCCTTAACAAGTGTTAAATTAACACACAAATTATGTTATCAAATGACATGGAAAGCCAATGATTCTAAGGGTTAGTGATCTTAGTCACCTAAATGATTCTGGACTATTTCTGCTGCAATGTAACAGAAATAGAATTGCTAAAAAGGAAATTTTCAAGTAGATAATGTTGATAATTCTATGTATTTTAAAGTTTAAAAGTGCTGGCATTGTTGATAACTTCAAGACAGGGCAAGTCTTTGCTTTAAAGGCATCAGAACTTACACTGTGTAATGTATTTGAAGCCTTGCAGAACCTTCTTGAGAGATGCAGGTGGCAAAACATAACATAGACTATTTCAAAGCAACATTTATTAATGTGCAAAAGTTAAGAAATGCTAAAAGGTATTAAAAATCAGAGACTTTGGGCTTATATTCTTAAATGTACTTGTGTTATATAAAAGGTAGTGATTTGTTATTCTATAGTAAACAATACCAATAATTACTATGTTATTTTAAATGAAAATACTGTTTACCACCTACAGAGTCTCCATCTTCAAAATCTTTCCAATAGTTACCTGTTTGTCTTAGTCAGAATTTCTATTCTTGCACAAACATCATGACCAAGATGCAAGTTGAGGAGGAAAGGGTTTATTGAGCTTACACTTCTATGCTGCTGTTCATCACTAAAGGAAGTCAGAACTGGAACTCAAGCAGGTCAAGGAACAGGAGCTGATGCAGAGGCCATGGAGGAATGCTGCTTACTGGCTTGCTTCTCCTGGCTCGCTCAGTTGGCTTTCTTATAGATCCCAAGACTACCAGTGCACAGATGTTACCACTCACAAGGGGCTCTCCCACCTTGATCACTAATTGAGAAAATGCCTTACTGCTGGATCTCATGGAGGCATTTTCTCAACTGAAACTCCCTTTCTCTGTGATAACTCCAGCTTGTGTCAAGTTGACACACAAAACTAGCCAATACACTGTTGGAAACTAAATGGTAAATATTTAATATTTCTAAATGACTGTGGAAAATGTCTTCAGTAAATTAGATGAACTAACAGACAATTTTGCAGAAGTTTAACTCAACATGAAGGACAAAATGATAACTCAGGGGATGTCTCAGTGTTTAGGAACACCTGTTGCTCTTCCACAAGACCCAGGTTCAGTTCCCAGAACTACCATGATGGCTTACCACCATCTGAAACTCCATTTACAGAATGTCAGCAGCTCCTTTCAGATCCACATGGGCATTATGCCTGCAGGCAAAACACATATACATGTAACATAAATAAATCTAAAAATCTTTATTAAAAACTGATAACACTCACTGAAGAGCAGAAAGTTCCAAAGATAAATAGCACTTTATTCTAATAAAAGGTTACCCTTTTATTTGTTTTTTTTTTTAATTTTTTTTGGGGGGGGCACGTGAATAATCCTATAATACCACAATTGGTTAAATAAACATTAAGGAACAATATATATTAAATTTAGTTGTCATTGCCACATTCTTTTTTGTAAGTAGCTCAACTACATTAAACTGTTTTCTAAAGCGAAGAATACAGAGAATAGAATTTTGTGTCTGTGCTTTGAATCTATTCTCCTTTAACCTTTCTCTGAAAAGACAAGCCAGACATCATTTTCAGACAATTGTTATGTGCAGAGAAACAGTAAGAACAAATATGCATTCGCATTTCAAGTGCCAAGAACATTTTAATGGCATTAAAATAATTTTGTCTTGTTAGTTGTAGGGCTAACAAAAATAGTCAAAGAAAAACAGCCTCTGAAAGATATTGAAAAGGTATTTAGATTTATTGCTGAGCTCCCTCTGCAGTTACTGAGACCTTTGCTTTTACCAACTGATAATAAATGTCATGTATCTTTCATAGTCACGTCCCCAAGGATTAAAAAAGATCTCAGAATTGAGGTAAAATGTTCATCTTTTCAAAAATGACAGACAATCCAAATAATAAATTAAAATTCTGAGATGTTAATCCTTCAAAGTTGAAAAAAAATTTTCTAAAAATAAGACTTTTCCAATGTTAAATCATCTTAATTAGACAAGATATATTTCATCTTAGCTTCTCAAGTAATGAATTAAATAGAAATACCACAAATTGGTCAATATTTATTCATCCTACCAGGCATATAAAGAAAAAATATATTGCATTTTCTGGATGGCTGAAGAGCTTCATAAGCATTATTATATAATATTAGATTCACAGAGGAAAAAACAAAAAAAAACCAAACAAACAAAACAAACAACAACAACAAAACGCTGAGCAGAAGGAACTGTGATCTTCCAAGTACTCTAGGCACAAACAGGCTCATTCTCCCTCACCAACAATACTCCTCACCAGAAAAGCACCATTTTACAGTGGGAGAGTCACCATTAAGCATTTTATCAGTCAAGTCTATAGGTCATATTAGATCCCTCTTAGTAAAATGGGCATCATGGTTGGGCAAATGTGACAAAAGGCACACCCAGTATCAATCTCCATCACCACAATGGCACATGTAGTATATTTACCACCTTGAAAGTCCTCAAGTTTCCAGTTGTCCATTGTCCTCCCTACCAACTTCTGAGAGCCACTGACTTTTTACAAATTCTACAGATTGGCCATTTGTAGGATATTTTTCTCTACACTTACAACCACCCAAGATCAACCTTTACAGATTCGCTTCTTCCATTTTGTAATAAAATATGTTGCATTTGTCTCTTTTATGGAGTGACAATTCATTTAATTTTAGTCTTGAGTAATATTCTATGTTACAGTCTGGAAGTACCATCATTTCTTGATCCACTTATTTATTAGAGGGCATCTTAATGGTTTTAAGTTTGATAATTGAACTAAAGTGATATAAACCTCAATGTACAGGTTTTGGAGATAAGTTTTGTTTGTTTGAGAGACTCATCTGTTTGTGGTTTTCGATAGGAAGATACAAACTCTGTTTTTAAACAACATGTTATTATTATTAGTAGTAGTAGTATCATTAGTATTAGTATAAAAACAAAATTAAAGACCCAAAAATAACATCTACAGACATTCTTTTTTGGAAAAAAGCAAAATATACACATTGAAAAAAAAAGACAACATCTTTAACAAATTATTCCAGTCAAACTAGATGGCTGAATTAAAAGAATTAAAATAGATCCATGTCTGTCACCCTGAATTCAACTCTAAATGGATCAAGAACATCAACAAAAAATAGATATGTAGAATTTGATGGAAGATACCATTGAAAAGAGGCTAGAACTCATAGGTATAAGGAGGAGCATTCTGAACAGGACTCCAATAGCACAGGCAGTAAATTAAAAGTAAATGGGATGTCATGAAGCTTAAGCATCTCCGGACTGCAAAAGATACCACCATTCCAGCAAAGCAGAAACCTACAGCATGGGTAAAAGTAAAACTTTAGTAATTATATATTTGATAAAATTTTAATATGTAGAATATGGAAAGAGTAACAACAAAAAATTTAATGTCCCAAAAACAAATAACCCAATTAAAATGTCTTCATTAGAGCTACTCCAAGATATTTTCTATTATATGTGACTATTTTGAAGGATGTTGTTTCTTTAATTTCTTTCTCAGCCTGTTTATCATTTGTATAAAAGAAGACTACTGATCTATTTGAGTTAATTTTATATCCAGCCACTTTGTTGAAGTTGCTTATCAGCTATAGAAGTTCTCTGGTAGAATTTTTTGGGTTGCTTATGTATACTATCATATCATCTGCAAATATTGATACCTTGACTTCTTCTTTAACAATTTGTATCTCCTTGATCTCCTTTTGTTGTCTTATTGCTCTAGCTAGAATTTCGAGTACTACATTGAACAGATGAGGAAAGTGAGCATCCTTGTCTGGTCTCTGATTTTAGTGGGATTGCTTCAAGTATCTCTCCATTTAATTTGATATTGGCTGTTGGTTTGCTGTATATTACTTTTATTATGTTTAGCTATGGGCCTTGAATTCCTGACCTCTCTGATAAGTGGATATTATCACAAAAAAAGCCCAGAATACCCATGATACAACTCACAGACCGTATGAAGCTTAACAAGAAGGAAGACCAAAGTGTGGATGCTTCAGTCCTACATAGAAAAGGAACAAAATAATCGCAGGAGGTAGAAGGAGGGAGAAGCCTGAAAGGGAGAGAAGAGGGGGAGGAATAAAAAGAGGGGTAGGATCAGGTATGGGAAGGGATAGGAGAGAAGTACAGAGGGAAACTGAATATAATTGAATAAAAATATGTAGCAGTGGGGGATGGGGAACTGGGTGGTAGCCACTAGAAAGTCCCAGACACCAGGGAAGGGAGAGACTCCCAGGACTCAACTAGGATGACATTAGCTGAAATATCCAACAAGGGAAGATAAGATAGAACTTTAGAGGTCACCTTCAGTAGGTCTGCTCTGCCTCCAGTTGAGTGATGGGGCCACCCACCCATCTGAAAAATTTTAACCTAGAATTGTTCCTGACTAAATGAAATGGAGCAGAGACTGAAAGAAAGGCCATCCAGAGACCACCCTACCTATGCATCCATCCCATCCAAATACACCAAACCCTGACACTGTTGCTGATGCCAAGAAGTGCTTATTGACAAGAGCCTGGTATAGATGTGCCCTGAGAAGTTCTGCCAGCACCCGACTAATTCAGATGCAGATACTTACAACCAACCATCTGACTGAGCCTGGGGACACCAATGAAAGAGCTAGGGAAAGGGCCAAAAAAGCTAAAAGGGATTGCAACCCCATAGGAAGAACACTATCAACTAACTGCATTACCCAGAGCTCCCAGGGATTAAACTACCAACCAAAGAATACACATGGAGGGATGGATCCATGGCTCCAGCTACACATGTAACAGAGGATGGCCTTATCTAGCATCAGTGGGAGGGGAGGTCATTGGTCCTTTGTAGAAAGATGCTAGACAGTGAGGCAGGGATGGGTGAGTGGGTGAATGACTCCCTCATAGAGGCAAAGTAGAAGTGGATAGGGTGGAAGGGTCCTTGAGCGGATACCCGATAGGAGGATAACATTTGAAATGTAAACAAATAAAATGATTATTTAAGAAAAAAGGACAAATAAAATTAAAAGTTCTTTTGCGAGTATATTTCAACTAGGGAAAATGGTGTGCTGGTTTAGGTTTACCTTATGAATATTCCATTATTTCCTAGGTTACCTTATTCTTACCCATGAACATTAGCTTTATGTGTAAAGTTTGTTTTTTAGTACTTAAAATAGTCTTCCTGCCATTTGTGTTTATATAAAACCAAGGAGTCACAAATAAGAAAAAACAAAAATGACATTTCTCTTTCCCCAATGGACTTTGATTGATCACATAACAGAGATATATTACATGCTAATGTATTACACTATTATTTAAAATCAGCTTGAGTTTCCATTAGCAGATGCACACTTTGCCATTGTCCCTCTGTCTTGTCCTATAACACATTGTTTCCTTGCCCTTAAGTTTTCTGTATTGAAATCTAAATGAAGATCCTCATCTTACACCAAATTTTCTGCCCAACTTCCTGGATCATCAATCAATCTGTCTTTATGACAGAATGTTCTGTTTACATTCCATTTAACATCTTGTTATCACCTGTGTTTTATTTTGTTTATTTATGTTGGAATCATTTTGCATCAAAAACTTATTTTTATTTCATTGCAATAGTTAGAGCACATTAAGACTATAAGTGCCACAATAAATAAAGACTGGTACTGAGTACCTCATTTACATAACATCACTTTTCCAGTCACAAGGAATCACCTCCAATCCATGTTGTAACCCTATTCTCTCTCCTACTCATGCTGTCCTAACTGTAGAGATTCGATCCCGTTCACTTACTGTTGGAGACACCCCACATTAACCTTGAGATGCCTGGGATCCTTGATGACAAGGAAGAAAAACCTTCCAGAGGCACCAAGTTTCAGAGCATGAGGTTATGGCCTCTTGTGGGCCCCGTTATGAGTACTGAGAGGTCCCAAGGCCTGCTTCTTTGGTGCAAGCATCTCGTGATGTCATTTCTGCAACTATTCTTAGTACTTATCATTCTCCTTATCTATTTTCTGTTAATTCTCTTTCATCCTTCTTTGATTAAACAGGTATTTCGTGACCTGGCAAGACCTAGTAGGAGCCTGCTTGTTATCCAGGAACTAGATGTTACCAATGATATTAAAGTGATAACTGTTCATGAATTCAAGATAAGGTCACTCGCTGGAGGTAGAAGTGAAAGTAACCTAGAGCCGCTGGCAGACATGAGTAAATCTTCAGCAGTTCCCAAAGTCTTAGTCTCAATTCTGTATAATAAAAACAGGACATTTTTATTGCAAAATTGAAGATGGAATAACATACCGATATTTCCCAGAAAGTCAGCAATGGTTTCCTTGGGTTCAGGGACGATGGTAAAAGCCCCCTAGGAATTCTCCATACAGGTTTTTGGACACAGACAGATAGGGTCCTGAAGACTGCAAGGTTAGTAGTACAACCTCATGTTTGCCCTTTTATTAAACCATACTGTCCCACACATGTCTGAAAGATACTGACTCTGTAACTGCAATACTGTTGCCCTGAACACACCAGAGACTGGTTGGTCCGGAGATTTAAAAAAAAAAAAGCTTGCTGTAAAACTTTTCTTTGAGATTGTATAATTCCTTTATTTTTCTGTTCACAGAAAAATATAGAGAAGCATTTACCCATCCCCCTATGAACTTTCTTATATGATTTTAATGAAAGACTGGGGCTGAGTCAAGTCTATATGGGCATTCTGACCCCCAAGTTCAGAAAGCTCTCACGGAAATGCACTAGTCTGTCAGTTTTCTCAATTGATGTGTTTTCTTATTCACTTACTAGGTACCCCTAGTTCTTGAAGAACCCTGACTCATATTGAGAACTGAACCCTGGCAACTTACTTAAATAGTAGTTTCTCATGTAACTTAAATATGATGTTACTAATTCAAAAGGTTGTTCTCTGATGATCTCCACAGGTATGGTGTGAAAAACTCACGTGTACACACAAACACTAGTGCATGGCCACCAAATAATAAACTTAATAAAATTTTAAAGAAGCACACTTTAATTTCTAGTGCTAAATGTTCCTTTGATATTTTAATAAATTATACATATAGAAGACATTTAATAGAATCTATTCATGAACAAATGTTCCATACTAGTTATAAATGTAATAAAATTCATACCGTCTAAAGTCTAATGTCTAAAGTCTCTGAATTTGTGAAGCAGTCTTGACTAACTCATGAAGAGTGAGCTGCTTTACTCATTATCATTCTATGCCATAGAATAAGGATGCCTCATAATTATTTTTTTCAAATTACCTTTAATATCTGGTTTTGTTATCAGTAGTATATTGTAGTTCCATAAAATAATTAAAGATAGATTCCTTTTTCTATTTTTTTCTTTAATTACTTTTATTTTTTTAAAGACCAGTTCTTACTCCCTCCAGGTCTGCCCTCCCACAGTTCCACATCCCATTTCTCCCCCTCCCCATCTCCAAGAGGATGTCCTGACCCTCCTACCCCCCTCCAATTACTCCCTGGGGCCTCAAGTCTCTTGAGGGTTAGGTGCATCTTCTCTCACTGAGGTCAGACCAGCTAGTCCTCTGTAGTATATGTGTCGGAAGCCTCAGACCTCCCTGAGGTTGCATCCTTTTAATTTTTATTCTGGTCTTCTATGAACTTTTTTCCTACAGAGAATAATTTATAGCATAAAATTATCTTATAATTTGTGTTGAAACTAAGCCTTTTATTTTTAAATTTTACTAACATACATCATAGTAAAACATATAATTTTGATCATTTTAAGTGTATGTTTGGGGCACTAAAGTATGCCCCAACTCTTGCTCATCAGCCCTTTCCCAAACTGTTTTCATATAGCCAATGGGCACAGAATTTGTGCCCATTAAGCAAAAACAAATAGTTGCATTCTTATCTGCTTATTTTTATCAGTTTTAGAATATTAGTTTAAAACATAATAAAGCTGTCTGAGCACCAAGAAAACAGAAGGGAAGAACATAAAACATTTCATTTAGAGAAATTTCACTTACACAAGAGGACATTGTACATGTACAATGAAACCAGTATCCAGAAGGTTTCCTTCACAAGCAACTATATTATTTAGCTAAAATGCCAGAGAGACTATAAAATTCTAGGGCCCAGAGGATCCTTCAATAGAAGCAGCATCCACATGCCATTTGTGAGACTTCCCTAGAGTACTCAGTGTAATAGAGTCTCTAATGAACTACAAATTAATCTGTGTTCAGTAGATAAATAGCCATGTGCCTTATTAGACAAGATTCAGTGTTGAGTCTCTAGCTCATGCTCTCTGAATTTGAACACAGATTTCTTCCAGTAAGACATTCTCCCAAAGGTTGAGTGGAATTCTTACTACATTTAATACTTCTGCCAGAAATTATAAGAGAAATGTTGAGCAAAGCAAAGGCTATGAATCTTGCATTTGCGGTAGCTGTGAATATTTTTCTAAAACCAGCTCTCAGCCAGGTGTTTTAATCAGGAAAATAGGGCCAAAAGTATTATGAGGGCTCATCTCCACCACAAGTTTCAAAAATTATTCTTACCTACCTGTCAATATCTTCTCAATGTAGCTTCCTGTCTTCTGTCCTGTAGCCTTGCCTGTACTTATCCACTGTGCTTAGAATTCTAGACAGTTTGGGGTTGGTTTTGAAGCCTTAGAACAGGTGATCACTCTGTTGTGAGGATGCTGATATTTGACATTAACCCTCTCCGTGTACAGCTCCAGAGAGGCCCCTGGCTAAGAGATGTGTGGTGGAAATAGATTTATAGAGAACTGAGTCCCTCCATCTCTTCTCACTGCATGTCAACAATGTGACATTCATATTTTACTTTCGGTGATTTTACAGAAAATTGGCCATGACTACATATGAGTACCATTAGAGGACATATTGGCAAGTGGTCCATATCAGAACCATAATAAGAGAAAGTCATTGAGGGAGTCATCTCCCTAGTTTTTCTCGTTCATTTTTATTACTTCAGGACAAGAGTGGAAGATGGACTGCCACAGTTCACAGAAATTCACATACTTTAGAGCACTCAAATTTTTTCAACAAATTACCAGATTAAAATACATGCGGGATATTGTAGGTTAAGCCTGCTTGCTGTTGTTGGCCCAAAAGACAACTGTGCAAATTATCAAATGAGTGGGCCATGCTTAGCTCCAAAGTATTTTTGTTTGAAAAGTAGGTGAAGAATCAGATTTGGCCCCAGGGATGTCACTGGTCCAGTTTGACATCACAATCAGCTTTTCACTCACACTCTCCCGGTTTCAATAGGAATGAAATAAGAAAAACCTGAAGGTAAATTTCCCAGCACTTCCTCAGGCTTATCATTAAAGTCATCTGGGTTATCACCTAACAAAATAGTAATGAGTTCTATCTCATTCAATTAGCTTATTTTAAATATTTTTTATATCCAAGAGGGAAAATAGTGAGTTCTTTATGTTTAGTCTTTATTATTACATTGTGTATTAGCCTACTTACTTGAATTTTCATTTATTTTTAAAAATTACTAAGGAGATTTGAACTGCGGTTCAAAACTCTGACTGTCCGTAGCACTTCTTGAAATTAATGAGAAACATTTTGGTGCCATGTGCTATTGACTTATCCACAGCAATAAACTACAAATGGTATTGTTTCATAAAAATGTTTCCCTAACCTCTACATTAAATTCAGATAATTTGATCTATGATCATATAAGGTCAGAGTTTCTAAACATGCACCAAAGTATATGAAATGCTGTTGTAATTTCACAAGCTCACAAATGGAGTTTTAAATTTTCAAAGAAGATTAGTAATACTTCATAAAATTTAGCTAAGAATTGAATGATTACTGTTATCAAATTATTGATCCAGACTTATCTTTTAAAGCCTTTTGCACCAAAACTATAAATCCTTGTTCAGTAAATTTTGCTTCTTTTATTTATATATTTTCTTTTATGTATTCTCTTTTTTTCATCTCAGATTTCAAATTATCACCAATTCTAAAGCTATCTCCAAAATTCTTATTTTTTTCTGCAAAATTCTTATTTTTTTCTGTTATCTGCTCCATTATTTTGTCTTCTTGTTGTTTATGAAAGAATTCACTGGATTAGTCCTCCATATAAAAAGTGCCACTCCCATTATGGAGAATTAAAATGCCCATCTTTAAACACATTTATATTTAATAAACTGGGAGTTTGATAAAAGAATTCATTAGGACTGTGCTTTTCATCTCCTGCCTCCCTATCCACCACCAAGGTCAGAACTTCTTACTGTAGCAGAATTATTTGGCAAAGTAGGAAAATTCTTTTAGAAATAGGAATCTGAAATTGCATGATATGACCCATTTACCTTCTACTTTGCAACTAAGAACTATCTTTAGAAACAACTGTTTTAACTGCATGTGACCCTGCTCCATAAGAATACAGCATGTCTGTCTGAATACATCCAAATTGATTCTTAGTGATATTTCTAAACTGATTATTTTAATGCTACTTAAAAATCATATTCAATGCCTCAAATCCAATTCCAATAAATAGAGAAAATCATAATAGTGTATTGATGAAATGGCTCTATAAACAAAAATATGCACAAAAGACAAATAAAATGCATGTTTAATATGTAGTATATGATGGTTTAAAAGAAAAATACCCCCATAGTTTTGAACATTTGGTCTCCAGGTGAAGGTGCTGTTTGCAGAGGTTTTAAGGAGGTTTGCTGATGCATTCTTTCTGGAAGAAGTACATAACTGTGGTTGGCCTTTGAGATCAAAACCCTTGATCTATTTCTGGTTTGTTCTCTCTGCTCTGTGTTGTTACTGCTATGCCTGCTGTTTGTGGAAATGCTTGTCCACCATGATAGACTCTTTCCTCTGGGACTGTAAGCTAAAGTAAAGTGTTTCTTCTATAAGTTGATTTTGGCCATGTTTTTATCACAGCAACAGAAATGCAATTAAAGTATATACATTGAACAAAAATATAATCTACAAACTTGGGTTTACATCCATAAATTATAAATCATAAGACCAAGCAAGTCTTAAAACTATCAGAACATCAGAAAGGGTCATAAGTTCAAATATTGTTACAAATACAGAAAAATACTATCAGTTGCAGAAATAAAACTTTATATGAAGACAAACTTGTAAGTCATTTTAGCCCTGTAGCTTACAAACAGTAGGTATTTCTACAAGGAAAGCTCTGAATTCTAAAAATTTCCTTTTAAGTAGGATTGGGAGACACAGCGTGTGGTAAAATCTCTGAAGAACAAATGAACTAGCTAAGGGTTGGCAATTTTGCTTCAAGATAAAGGTTATGTGTGGAGTAATAAAATGTCTGAAGCTTCTTACCCCCCATATCAAGCTAGCTACTTTCCTGAATGCCTTCACTGTACAGTGTTAGGGAGATATGCTGAGGTACTCAGGAACACATATTTTCCATTTGGATTATACTGTAGGTGTGAAAGTTTGTCATTGAAAGACAAGTACTTGGTAAAATTCTAAAATTACAGGAAGCTTTCTGAATAAGTGAAAAGTGAGAAATTACTACAGTCAAAAATCTGATTTTTTTCACTTTGAAGATGAAATTATTCTAAAATCACTATCATTTTGTATTTAATATTCAAAACCCTTATACTTTGGAAACATTTGCTTGCTTAAATTGAATAGAATTTCTTTATATAAATATGCTTAAAAGTTGTATTTTACAACATGGACTATGCTAACAGTGAAGATGAATTTGAGGGATCAAGGCGAATGTATATTTTCAAATTATTTTTTATCACATTTCAAAACATTAAAGCAGGCTTGCTAAGATGTCATTCTAACACTAGTTCTGGATGTCCAGATGAACTTCCTGGGTCCTGTTCCTGCATTCATTCAAAGTCTGTGGCTCTCATGACTTCCTGATGATCACTATGATCTCACCCATTTCTAACTAATGATTGTCAATCTACACAATAAACACAGTTCCTCTAATAGAATTTTTCCTTACTGGGAATTTTTAAACTGTTTTCTCATACCAACACTCATAATATACATATCTACACTAATCTTCATCACAATACCCAGATGAGAAAATGACTAACTTGGAAATTCCCTCAGTCTGTCCTTTTCACTAGTCACCTAAGTTTATTCCCCCAAAACATATTTGAAGATCATCTTAGTTCCCATACATCTCCCTTTGAACCCATCTATACATCATTAACTTAAAGGTTTATATTTTTTTCTATTTTATCCTCTGTAAATGATCTTAAAGCGAGTCTTCTTGTCTTCAAGTGTTTTTACATAGTGACATAAATGTTGCCCAAGATAAATTCTTATAATGTTACTGAAATAGTATAGGACTGGGGAGATGACTCTTCAGCTAAAGGGATTGCTGCTCAAGGTTGGCTTCCTAGCTTTGGAATCCATATAAAACTACTTGATGCTACGTGAGTGTACAATCTCAGTATTTGCCAAAGCTGGGAGACAGCAATGATGGTAAAACACAGAGAGAGGGGGGGTTAGGGAGGGAGGGAGAGGAAGAGAGAGACAGAGAGAGAGAGAGAGAGAGAGAGAGAGAGAATGAATCACAAAGACCCTGTTCTAAGCAAGGAGGATGTAAAGTACTAATAGTTATTCAGACACTCTCCTCTGACCTCCATATGTGTGTCATGGCATACACATTATGAGAGAGAGAGAGAGAGAAAGAGAGACAGAGAGACAGAGACAGATACCCATATGTTCACAAAAACAAAGAAAAAGAAATTGTCTAAAGTTTCTGCTAAGATTGTAAAAATAAGCTGGATGTTTTATCTCAGCAATTTCTCCATCACTAAGAGCACATTTTTTAAAAAGGCAGAGACATGAAAATCCACCCAGGTATCTCCCAGTATATTCATAATAAACTTACTGTTTACAAATATCATTTATGAAAATTGTTTATCCTAAAAGATTAAATAAAGTCTCTGATGAGTTAGTAATAAAATTACAAGTGAAGTAATATAATTCAAAAAACTGTTTGCCCTGTATATCCAAGGTTTGAAAAAATACTGCCTTGTGAGAGAGTAATAAACACTTGAAACCTACAATCTGGCTCTCATAAATGAGCTCCAATGAAAATTTTAACAATTTCTTTACTTCTCAAGAAAAACATCTTTCACTTCTAAAAATTGAAAGATAATTCAATACTTGTGCTTAAGCATGAAATCAGAAAGTACTGAAAAAAGAGTAATAATAACACAAGAAAACATAGAATTAAACTCATAATTTAATTTAGGTATAGATACCAATATTGCTCTTTCTCATTTAACAGTATGATTTTAGATCTTAATATAATACATTTGAATAGGCATTAATTCAACCCCAAGTAGTGGACTTCATTTCAAACAAATGAAAATAATACACATCTGATTCCATTTTAAACTAACCCAAAGCAGCCAGATTTCTACATGAAAGACATGAAATTGATATGCAAAATGATCTTTGAAATGAATGCAATATATCAAGCACTGGGAAGAGTAGGTATTAAACATGGGGAAATTGTGAAAAAAACCTCATTAAATATTTTTCACTGTAGATCAGGATTTGTTTCTTTTTTATTCTACCTTTAGGTTCTGAAAGAGTGAGTAAGGTAATATATGAATGGCAGAGTAAAAATAGCATTCTGCTACCTCTAATCTCCAAGGAGCTAAAATCTTTTGTAAGAGTGATCTTATTAATCCTCGCTGTATCCCTGCAAGCTAGGTAGGTAAAAAGGAACTATATTAATCATCTTACAAATGAAAATTGTGAGATAGTTACAGTTCTGTTGAAATAAAAGTAAAACATAATACCTTTTGACTTTGGGTAAGTTCTTCTGCTGACTGGGTTTATTACCTTTAAGATTAGTTTATTTTGAAGTAAACTCACTGATATGGATCACAAAAATGCACTGTTCAATTATTTTTATTAATTATTATTATATTTAATGATTATTTTGAATTGTTATTGAGTTTTACTCATATTTTGACAATTTCATCTGTATATATATATGATATATATAATATATTACATATGCAATATATTTTCTTCCCATCCCTGCCACCCTTTGTTTTCCTTATTTCCCCCCTGAAACTGTTCTTCCCACTTAGCCCTCTGGTAGCTGCATCATTAGAGTGACACCCACCCCTTCTTTCAGCAGGTATTAAGAGACACTGTCTCTTGCAGAAGGGACAAGGCTTCTTGGACATCTATTCTATTTGTGATAAAATTATGGATCTAATTTTGTACAGGCATCTATATCTGGGTTGTATTCATGGTTATATAGAAAAATGCCATGAAACTTTTTAAAACTAATTCTAAAAACCAGCAAAATATAATGATGTACAGAGCATATCATGAACACAAAAGAATGTTAAAATTCATTTTTTAAGAGAGAGTATATTCCACCATGTGGAATATCTTAATGCACCTGAGTTGGAATTGTTACAAACATAAATTTTTATCCTCAAATAAGTATCTACACAATAAATCAAAATAATCAAATATGTTAGTCTTTTCTAGATATAACTACTAAAACAATAGAGTTCATAGTTAAACTTTGAATATAGCAAAACCTATGACATAACAAAATTTATAATTGTACAAAGCACAAAAGATAGAATAACTCTGAGAAGACAATATTATAAAATAGTAGCATCATTGTGCTACATTGATTTCCTTGCATATATATTAGTCATGTATTTAATAATCCCTCTGTGATTTTGAATACACATTTTAACCAATCATTGCAATGTTTTTCTTTTAATTTAAGCAAGATATTGATTCTAATATCTGTATGGTAAGTATTTACAAATGTGAAATGCTGTTAATTTAAAGAATTTTGCAGGGGAAAACAGGGTGGAGAGATGGCTTAATAATTAAAAATGTTTTCTGGTTTACTAGAGGACTTGAATTCAGTTCTCTGTACACATGTCTGGAAGCTTAGCTTTACAACCATCAGCTTCAAGGGATCTGATGCCTTCTGGACTCCACTGGGATCTACACTTGTAGTCTCTCTCTCTCTCTCTCTCTCTCTCTCTCTCTCTCTCTCGTGTGTGTATGTGTGTGTGTGTGTGCGTGTGTGTGTATGTGTGTGTGAGAGAGAGAGAGAGAGAGAGAGAACACATATGTTCAAACAGCACACACATATAGACACATTCTTCCCCCACACAGCACACAGTCATAATTAAAAGTAAACCTTTAAATATCATCTATTTTATAAATGCATGGGTGAGTATCATCCAGCATTGGTCCTGTAACTGCATCTAAGCTTTCTTCCACTGAGGAAACACTTGTCCCACATTTGGACCTCAGATATCCAATAGCTTTACCATCCTGCTCCCAGTTGCCACAGAATATCATTTCCATAGCCATTGTCACCATTATTCTTCATAGATGGTACTTTAGCAGTGAGACCTTAAGATCTTTGGGAATGTTTCTGTGATGGTGTTTTGTTAACAGAGAGGTTAAAATTCCCTGACAGTGTCTCTTACTATTTATGAATCTGAATTTTTATTCTGCTTATTCATTTTCCTTATTTGTCTACTGCCATTTTAAATTCACTTATTTGTCATTTACTGCATCCAGACCCCAGTTTCCTCTCCCTGTACTCTTCTCAGTCTCTCCCCCATGCCTCCCTCTCCCCTAGATCCACTCCTTCTCTTTCCCTTCAGAAAAGAACTGGCCTCCAAAGCATATCAACCAAACAAAGCATAACAAGTTATAATAAGACTAAATGTGTTTTGGAAAGAGTGGGTTGAATCACCAACATAATAGAAACCGTCTTTAGAAAGCAGACCATTACAGGAGACAAGCAGGAAAGTAATAAACTTGTCTTAGATAACCCTGAATGATGTCTTCACGCCTTGGCATCATAAATGTCCAGAACTGTGAGTGGAGATATGTTAACAGTGAACAAAGAGGCAGAGCATGACCAATAGAAACATTTTATGATGACAAAACTAAATTAAGTATTCTTAAAATATGTTAAATTCTAATTTAATTTAATTTAAGAAAATAATTTATATTGACAGGGTTCTGTAATTCTAAGTATTGCTTCCCCGCAGAAAATACCATTTCATTTAAAACCTCTTTAAATTGGAGAAAATATTCTGATATCTAAGTTGAGCTTGAAATTCTCCTGATTTTATTTACTTCACAGGATTATGTTCTTACTAATATTAAATTGATCTTATGCTATGTAGGTAGACTTTCAGTAGTCATGTCTTTCTTTTCTCCTCCATTGTATCCCATTGCTTATTATTTCTCTGGGATGTCCATTTTCATGCTGGGTTCTATTGCACTTACATCTACTTTAAATGTATCATTTGATTATTTAGATGAATTAAACTGTCAACCTCCACCACTTTCCCACATATCTTTTCAAGCTTTGTATATTTTGACTCATCTGTATCTGCATTTTATTATAAAATTGCTTATTTAGCTGGCATGTAAATAATCCTTTCTGAAAATGCCTTTCCATACTCCAGCAGCAGCTTACATTTGTGTAAGATTTTAGGATCTGATTTAAATCATACAAACTGAAGTGACCCTCCTAGCCTTGAAGACTTAATGTGCCAGGGTGGAGTATATCCAGGGGGTCCTAACCCACTCAGATGAGAAGAGATGGGGGAAAAGGGGAAGGGTTGTGGGAGAGGGTGATTAGGAGGGGCAGAGAGCAGGATATAAGATGATTAAGTAAAAATCAATCAATCAATCAATCATTCAATCAATAACACAGACTTTTTTCCTACAGACTCGTCTACTGGTTCTAGAGTCACCAGTACCAGCCCCAAGTCCTCTGCCTTTGTGCTGCTCTTTGACTCCAGCTGTTCTGAGATTCTCTTGTTCTTCTGTAAGGCAATGAGCTGAGGCTCTGGTTTCCTGTTTTCACAGAACTCCACCATTCCATTGTATATCTCCTTTTGCTATTCTTAATGAACCAAAACTTATTTTGTCATTCCTATTTAAATTTCACTATTGTTTCTGCTGATAGCTTCTTCATGAATTGTGTCTGTAAATGCCATTGTTTAGCTTTTGTAAATTCTGCTTGTGTTCTCTTGTCTTTTCTCATTCTGCATTTCCCCTTTACTGCCCCTGGATTTGTACTTTCACTGATTTCAGATGCATTTATTATGCACTGCACACATTCTCTAACATTCAAATGCAGGAAGATGATTGCAAGTTTGAAAGCACCTTAGTCTACAAAAATTCCTAGGTCAGCCAGATATACACAAAGGGAAAAATAAAAGAGATGAAGAGGTAATGAAGTTTATTTTTTTTTTCACTTTAAAAAATACAGCCTATATATTATTAGATTTTTCTTGAATCAAGTTAGTTTAGCCCTCTGGTCTCTTGCCTTAAGACATCCAAGGTTAATTATTTTAGTTGGTTTCTCACATTATTTTCTTATAACTTTGAAATGTTCTCAGAACTAAAATTTCTTAACCAAGTCATAAGTAATTGTTTAAACTTAAATATTTTATTGGGGTTGTGTGTGGCTAAAGAAGGGTTGCTAGTAGCAGTTCTTCAAGTCAACATTATTTTCAGTATTGAAGAGTTAGGTTTCAGAAAAGAATGGTGGTGTGCTCTGCTCTGGGAATTCAGAGGCTACAGAATATAGTGGAAGAAGATGCTGGTGTATTAATTAAGGCTTTAACAATTCTCCAGATGTCCACAGTTCGTGATGTGGAAGCCAGATGCCCTGTGTCTCACCTGCACCTGCCTACTGCTGCCACAGAAATTTGAACCCTACTACCACAGGTGGGCAATGGCCACCTTCCAACATCCATCTCCTGACACTTTGGCTGCCTCCTGGGAAGAAAGTAAGGTTTGCTACACAGAAACATTTATGATTTCATTAAAGAATGAATCACCAAAAGTCAAGGGGGCTGTTATTTGACATTTAGAGATATAAATTTAACTACAAATGAAGATATTTCTACCTCTTCTTAAGGAACCATTACAGACATTGCATAGATTCTTACTGGAACTGACATATTCAAAGCTTCCTAATGAGTATTTCAACTTAAGGAAAATATGCCTAATATAGGATATTAAAAAGTCAGTTTTAAAAATGCACAATCTCTTTAACTATTTAATTTTGTTTTCAAAGCAGCTCCTAGAATTTTAATAAGTGATGTAGTGAGCTTTTCTTTGTTGTATTTTCTACCAAA
Organism: Rhynchomys soricoides; assembly: GCA_019843965.1. NCBI lineage: Eukaryota > Metazoa > Chordata > Mammalia > Rodentia > Muridae > Rhynchomys > Rhynchomys soricoides. The sequence goes on along the minus strand of JADRCH010000511.1, from coordinate 654,249 downwards.
ACTTCTAATAAGTTGATTACAGTTAACAAATTTGCTTTATTCCCAAATTTATTTTTCTAGCAACTATATAAGGAAAATAACATTTTATGACTTAAAGTGCTCTTTCTGTACTAATTTTCTGAAGTTATTTTCCAAATATAAACCAACAATTCATGAACAATGATTTATGTATAAGGTGTCTTAAATTATCAACATAAATACAATCTTGGTTTTCACAAAAGGGACATTTTTCTAACAAACTCTATAAACATACTATCTACTCAAAAATAAATCAGCTATATGACATTTTAAATTTTTTATTATTATCATTTTAATTAATTAATCTACATGTTACTCATTGCCTCCCTCCCAGTCACCCCCTCCAATAATTCTTCCCACATTCCCCTTTCCTTCTCCTCTGAGCAGGTAGAGGCTCACCTGATATCCCTCCCTCTACCCTGGTACATCAAGTCTCTGTTAGGCTAACCACATCTTCTCCCAATGAAACCAGGTAAGGCAGCCCAGCTAGAAGAACATATCTCACAAATAGGCAACAGCTTTTGGGATAGCCACAGCTCCAGTTGTTCCAGACTTACATGAAGACCAAGCTGCACATTTGCTACTTATGTGCGGGGAGGCATAGGCCCAGCCAGTGTGTGTACAAAGGTTGGTAGTTCAGTCTGTGAGAGCCCCAAGAGTACAGGTTAGTTGACTTTGTTGCTCTTCCTGTGAAGTCCTCTTAGAGGCCACAATCCTTGCTCCTCTTCTTCCATAACAATCCCAAACTTTATTCTGATTGGCTGTGGGTGTCTCCATCTGTCAGATTCAGCTGGTAGATAGAGCCTCTCAGAGGACAACCATGCTAGACTCCTATCAGAAAACATAACAGAGTATCATAAATAGTGTCAGGGATTGGTGCTTGCTCATGGAATTGGTCTCAAATTGGGACAGTAATTGGTTGGCCATTCCCTCACACTCTGGTCCATTCCCCATCTCTGTACTTATTGTAGACAGGATAAAATTTTGGTTGAAAGTTTTGTGGGTGGGTCGGTGTCCCTATCACACCATTGGGGTTCCTGACTGGCTATAGGAGGTAGCCTATTCAGGTTTCATATCGCCAAAGTAGTGAGTCATAGCTAGGGATATCCCCCATTGATTCTTGGCCTCCTCCCTTATCCTAGGTTTCTGTCTCTTCCTGAAGATGCCCCTCACCTCCCCACACCCATCAGTTACAGATTTCCATAATTCTCATGGATATCTGGCCATCCCTCCTGTCCCTCTCCACACCTGATCCTAAACCTACCCCATTCTCCTCTCCATATCCTCTCTAACCCAGTTCACTCTGTCTATCTACCTTTTATGACTATTTTATCCCCACTTATAAGTGATTCAAGCATCCTTGCTTTTGCCTTCCTTATCTGTAGAGTGTAGCATGGGTATCCTGTATCTTATGGTTAATATCCTCTTATAATTGAGTATATATCATGCATGTCCTTTGGGACAGGGTTACCTCACTTAGGATGATATTCTTAAGAACCATCCATTTGTCTGGAAAATTCATGATGTCTTTGTTTTTAATAGCTGAATAATATTCCATTGTGTAAATGTACCACATTTTCTTTATCAGTTTTTCAGTTAAGGGACATCTAGGATTTTTCCATTTTCTGATTATTACAAATAAGGCTGCTATGAACATAGTTGAGCAAGTGTTTTGTGGGATGTTGGAACAGCATTTGTGTATATGCCCAGGAGTGATATAGCTGGGTCTTGAGTTAGAACTACTCCCAGTTTTCTGAGAAAATTGATATCCAAAGTAGTTTTACAAGTTCACACTCCTACAAGCAATGGAAGAATGTTCCCCTTTCTCCACATAGTCTCAAACATGAGCTCTCACTTAAGTTTTTGATCTTACCCATTCTGACTGATGTAAGATGGAATCTCAGAGTTGTCTTGATTTGCATTTCTCTAATGCCTAAGAACTTTGAACATTTCTTTAAGTGCTTCTCAGCCACTCAAGATCACACTGTTGAGAATTCTCTGTTTAGCTCTTTGCCCCATTTTTAATTGGGTTATTTGTGTGTAACTTCTTGAGTTCTTTATATATTTTGGAAATTAGCCCACTATCAGATGCAGGATTAGTGAGGATCTTTTCCCAATCTGTAGGTTGCCGATTTGACCTATTCACAATGTCCTTTGCCTTATAGAAGCTTTATAGCTTTATGAGGTCCCATTTATCAGTTGTTGACTCTGAACCATTGGTGATCTGTTCAGGAAACTGTCTCCTGTACCAATGTGTTCAAGGGTATTTCCCACCCTCTCTTCTATATTTAGTGTATCAGGTGTTATATTGAGGCTATTGCTCTACTTGTACTTGTTTTATGTGCAGGGTGATAAATATGAATCTATTTTCATTCTTCTATCTATAGACATCCAGTTATACCAACACCATTTGTTGAGGATGCTTCCGTTTTTTTCCATTATATGGTTTTGGCTTCTTTATCAAATATCAAGTTTCCATAGGTGTGTGGGTTTATTTCTGAGTCTTAGACTGGATTCATTTGATCAATGTGTCTGTTTCTGTAACAATTCCATACATATTTTATCACTATTGCTTTGTATCACAGTGTGAGGTCAGCGATATTGATTCCTCCAAGATTTCTTTTATTGTTCATGATTATTTTGACTATTCTAAGTCTGTTTGTTTGATTGTTTGTTTCCATATGGAGTTGAGAATTAATCTTTCAAGATCTATAAAAAAAATTGTGTTGAAATTTTGATGGGAATTTTACTGAATCTGTAGATTGCTTTTGGGAAGATGGCCATTTTCACTATGTTAATCCTGCCTATCTATGAGCATGGGAGATCTTTCCATCTTCTGATATCTTCTTCAGTTTATTTTGTCCAGGACTTGAAGTTCTTGACATACAGATCTTTCACTTCCATGTTTATAGTTACACAAAGATATTTTATATTATTCGTGTCTATTGTAAAGGATCCTGTTTTCCTAATTTCCTCGGTTCATTTATCATCTGTATAGAGGATGGCTGACATTTTAATTATTTGGCTAGAATTCTGTATTTATGATGATTTATTTTATTTTACTAGAATAAAACAAACTGTGTTTGGTACACAAAGTAAAAAGATTCTTAATTCATGAAAAATAAATATTTTCCTTTTCACTCTGCTAAGTCAGTTTGTATGAACATTAAAATTATCTTAACATATTTTAATTTTTTATGATGATTTCATACCTATTTGAATTGTATACAGCAAACCTTTACATGTCTCTAAATTATTTTATATTTTCATAAGTCCACTATAAACATTCTTGACACTGTCTCAGAAAACTCATAACTACCCACAGGTTGCTAACAGTGTTCTATTGCACCTGTGATTAAGTATATATTAAAACCTTTTGATAATAACAGAGCTTTGCTATAAAATCCATTTTATCTTATAAATTCTCTTGTTACCTTTCTTGGTTTCATCTTATGCTGGAATATCATGCTCTGTTATTAGAATCTCAAACTCTCTTCTAACATGGCTATAAGCTCACAAAAGTAGGTAAAAAAAAATCTAAGCAGAAATAAAAATATATACCATTTTCAAAATTCAAAACTAATTTTATCTCCAATAAACTTTGTGACATATATTTCCATCTTAATACCAATATTAAATAGAACCAGCATAGTTATGAAGTCAGCTTCAGGCTTATAATTTTATTAACAACTTCATGACTTTTAAAATTTTATCTCAAGAAAATATGTATCAGTAAAAAAATTTCAGATATTGTATATTGATTTATTTAAATTTACAAAATTTTCACATATTTTCCATATGCACACCATGCTGTTTTTAGATGCAAATGCATTATGAAATGGTGTGTAAACTCACAGACTTACTTTTTTACCAAAATATTTAAATTTTTGTCCTCTATTTTCATGATTCTAATAAATTTTTTATTAAACTGTGTTTTAAAATATATCTTTTCAAATTATCTCTCTAGACTAAGTGAAATGTTGTACTAACCTCTCTGAGAAAACTTCAGCCTCCTGGTAACTACGTTCTATACCCTGATTTTATGAGCTTAATTTTATCTATAGGTGAAATCATGATATAGATCTTTCTGAGCATGGTTTAATAATTAGCCTAATGCTCACAGATTCATAAGTGACTAAGTTTTCTTCACTCTTGGAACTAAGTAGTCCTCAAGTGTGTGTGTGTGTATGTGTGTGTGTGTGTGTGTGTATGTGTGTATGTGTGTGTGTATGAGTGTACTCAGTGAAACTTCTTTGACTCTTTGATTTATTCTGTGTGTTAGTTACTATGAATACTGCTGCAGTAAACAATAGCATGCAGAGACTGCTGGACGCTATTAACATCCAGCATTAACATTAGCTGGATACTAATAACAGTTTCATTTTCTTTGACTTCACCCAATAAGGAGATTGATGGATCAGGTGTTCACTCTATTTTAAAGTTTTTGGCAATCATCTTACTTTCCACATAATGACTCTCCTGATTCCAATATTGTAAAATACTTCTTTTTATTTATATTCTTTCTGACACCCACTGCCCTTTTTGTTTTTATAATAGTCACTCTCACAGATATGATTGACTTTAGCTTTATTTTTAATTTTTATATGAATGAATATTATCAAGCATTGCTTTCAAAACCATGTTAGACATGTGTATGTGTTTTTGTTTTGTTTCTTTTTCTTGAAAAATTTCTATCTGGGGACTTTTGTTTTAAAAATCATGCTTTATATTTTCTATCCCCTAAAATGTTAGCATTCCTATATATTTTGAAGGTTATTAACCTTCTTAGCAGATATAGTTTTTCTGATATTCTCTCTTAATCTCTTGGCTGTCCCTTTGCTTTGTTGGTTATTTCCTAAGCTGAGAATAAGGTTTATTTTCTGTTTGATATCCTTCTTGTTCTTTTTCTTCATGTTCTTCTCCTTCTCATTCTTCTTTTTTCTTCTTCTTTTCCTTTTTTTTAATTTGAGGGTATACTGCTACAAGCTTCCCTCTGAGAGTTAGGTGTGCATGTCATATGCATTTGATATTTTGTGTGTTCTTTTTATTTTTCTCAACTACTTGTTTAATTAGAATATTGTTATCTCACATTCTTCCATCCAACTCCTTCCATCCCCACTCTCTCAATTTCAAAGCCCCTGCCTCTTTTTCTTCAATTGATGTTATTATATATAAATTATATTATATATCAATTAAATTTTATATATATTTTTTTTTGATGGACCAATATCTCATTTATATAACCCTCACTCTGTTTCATGATGCCTGCCTGTTTCTGTTTTTCTTTAATTGTGTGTATATATATATATATATATATATATATATACAATTATATTACATATATAGTTATATATAATATAGTGAGGGACTAAGAAGTTGTCATTTTTAAATGTTTAATATTAATCATATTCATATGATTTCAATGTTGAATACTCTGTCAAATAACCAACTGAGAACCTGTATGGAAAACCACAACTAATCCAAATGCAGAGAACAAGTGTTCATGTGGTGCCCAGCCTCAACTGATTCATCTATAACACAAGCCTTAGACTTACACTTTAGGAAATATTTTGGAAGAGGGTATTTAAAGACTCTAAGAGGCAGAGTAACTAGATCTCTGTTGTGAAGTTCCATCTCATAGAAATGTCATGAACGCTACACTCATGGGTTCTCAGCAACACGGCTACCTACACAAGACCTGAACAAAAACTATTCATGTTTTGATCAGTTCTTCTCTTACTTTTTGTTGTTAAGTTGCTAAAATTTACTTTAAAATTATAGGATCAACAATTAGGATGACAATTCATGATTCTTATTCCTCTGAAAAAATATTCTGGAAGCATTCTTTTTATCAAGAATATATACTTGCTCAAAATCATTCACTTCTGCACAAACCACTATTGCTAGGAAAGAAAATAAGCTAAATTTCATTCAAAAGATACATGGTTAATAAAAAGGTGGCACATATACACAACTGAATATTATTCAACTGTAAAAGTAATAAAAGTGGCATGTAAATGAACAAACCTAGAAAAGAATATGTTGTAGGATGTAATACAGACTTTAAAAAACAAAGTCCTCATGGTTTCTCTCATCTTCAATTTTTAGCTCCAGATGCTCAGTTGTGATTATATAATATAGAGCAACCACAGAAAATGGAAATGTTATAAGGGACCATGAAGAGACACAAGACTTGAAAGGAGAATACCAGAGTATAAGGAAAATGAAGTGGGAAACATAACAAGTGAAGGGAAGCTCCATATTGGAAATAGGGAGAGAGGTCAGTATATAGGGAGAAGGAGGGAGGAAGAACAAACAATAGCCAACTCTTTTATAAAGACCTAAGAAAACTTAATATATTTACTTAAAATTATACACAATACATATATTTGCATATATATACATAATTACACATACATCTTTAAAAATTATAAACATACACACACATATATACATATATATAATTTTTTAAAGCAAGTTATGCCACATTAGCTGTCAATGTTTTCCAAAAGAAAAATAGACTAACAAAAACCTCATCATGAGGCCAAAGAGACCTCCTTTCAAAGGGTTGTTCAAGGTATTCCAAGTGTGTCTCAAAGCAATATAGACAATGCACACCTAGATCGTAGGACTTGAATTATACGAGTTTGATCTAACCTGAAAGCTTTTGTCTTATGGTCTAGCTTCCTTGATACCAAACTAAATAAGTTACTAAGTGAAGAAGCAAGCAATAGACCTCCACATTAGTGACATTTATGAACTACAACAATGACAAGCATGGCAAGCATAACAAAATATCTGTATACGTGCAATACATGACACTCATATGATGCTAGTGACCAGTATCTGTCTAACTGAACATAAATTACATTCAACATGAGAGAAATCATGATCATGCTTAGTAGTAGAAACCTAGCCAGCTATCTAGGGCTAGTGAGGTCATGGATCTTAGAAAAAAATTTACTACCATTACTTTTCTAGGTTACCATAATTTCTAACTACATTCTAAATCTTATCCATATACCCATAGAATAGCATAGCTACCATCCCTTTTCAAAAACAACAAAAAATGTTTTCTTCACAGTAAATGGACACCATCACAGAAAACCACAACCGAACAAGTGAACACATTCCAGTTATATTTAAACTGCTGAGAGAAGGAGAACTAGTCCATCCCACGGATGAACCCCCTAATTGGTTATCCAATATAAAGTGGTCATCCCTGAAACCATATACACACAAACAACAAAAATGGACTCAGTGGTTTGCATTAATGTTTATGCATACATATATGTAACAATAATAAAGAAAGGGTCTATCGGTTTGGGAGTAGGGGATAAAGAAATGAGTTACAGGGAGAAGCCTTTAGAGGAGCTGGAGTGAGGAAATGGAATATAATTAAATTTTAATTTTTTAAAATGGTATAATTATGTTGTAGAGAAAAATCTCTTGTGTGCTGTATGGGCATATTACCTGTCCAAAAAATATAGCCTATAGGAAAGGTAGACTAGAAGGTGGGATATCTGGTAGGCAGAAAAGATTCAGGGATAAAGCTCTGCGTGGGAAGATTCTCTCTGGAAATACCGATGGAGACAGATGTATAAAAGTCTATCCAAGGTAACCAGTCACAAGGCAAAATTTAGATTAGAATAAATGGAATATTAAGTTATCAGTCAGAGAACATGCATGCAAAACTTTGGCCTAGGCATTCATAAATATATGTCTCAGAGTTGTTATTCTGGGAGCTCGTGTCTGGGAGGAAAGAAACACAGTGACAGATGACACTCAAAATTATATTTTAATTAATCACATATAAAAAGGAATATCTTTAGAATATTTTATTATTTTCTGGATGAAAGTTTAAAATATAGAAAATCCATTGCCTAGAATTCACTTGTATTTGCTCGTATGAACCAAATATACTTGTTATGGAAACATAAATGGATAATACAAACATAGTATTAAACAATATTTTGAAAACTAACTAAGAATAGAGTAGAATTAACACCAAATCTCACATTATTCAAAATTGCTCTAAAAATTGTGGACTTTCTATCTTTATCAATCTGAACATGATTGGAGATCAATGTATATGAATGCAATATTACACTAGGTAAAATGCACACTACATGGTACTTCTTATTTTGAATGATCACAAATATATTTTATGTCTTATACTTATTTTTTTCTTTTTCTTCCTGTTTCTAATGTTATATGCAGTGTTATAGATTTCTATTATTGTGAGCAAAATTATTATCAAAATTTACTTTTACTTGTGTCTCCAGAAGTTTGTCATCTTGTTCTATTTTAAAATAAGTTTTATTTTAAAACTATGTTTATATACATGTATATCTTTATGCAGATAAGTGCATATGTGTTCAGGAGTCCTTGCAGGGCAGAAGAGGGTGTCCATCCTCAGGAGTTACAGTTATAGGCTTTTGTGAACTGTCCAAAATGGGTGTTGGGAAGTGACTGCAGCAAGAGCAGAGCACATTCTTAACTGATGAGTCACTTCTCTAGTACCTGTATTTTGTCATCTCTCTAAGAAAGAAGGCTCTTTGTCTGCTAGTGAAAGCTCTATATAATACCATAATTTCTTTTTAATTTTTATTTAATTTCTATACCTACAAAATTGTTAAATCAGGACCAGAAATAAAACACAACATTCTTTGTCATAGGATGTAATTATTTATGTTGCAATCCTGATATTTGCAATCCAAAATATTTGATTATTTTTGTACTTCTAGAAAATCTGGCCTAATGTTTCAAGGTTAAGTTTATTTCATATCCAGTTGTTATGTTCTTATTATTTTACATTAATCAATGTTATTAAACCCCTGATAATTCTGATTTGGAAAATTGTGATGGATATAAGATGATTTTGATCTTGATATAAAAAGTGATTTGGGCTCTGTACTGACTAGTTTTGTGTGTCAATTTGACATAAGCTGAAGTTATCACAGAAAAAGGAGCCTCCCTTGAGGAGATGTCTCCAGGAAATCCAGTGTAAGGTATTTTCTCAATTAATGATCAAGGGGAAAGAGCCCAGCCCATTGTGGGTGCTGCCATCCCTGGGCTGGTAGTCCTGAGTTCTATGAGAAAACAAGCTGAGCAAGCCAGGGGAAGCAATACATAAGCAGCACCCCTCCATGGCCTCTGCATCAGCTCCAAAAACAAGACAATATTATTAAGGGTAAAATCACATTCTCACAGATGTCAAAATAAATAACATATGACACCAATGATTTAAATGACAAAGGTTATCAGATATAATATAGATGTCATGAAATTTTTTTAAATGTACACCAAGAAACATCATCTACACAGTAAACTATAATTTATAAAATAAGTAAACATACATAAATTTTGCAACTAATAAGGACCTGGTATTCATACCCAATACAGAACTAAAAACTAGGAAAGAAAATAATAATTGCAAAATGAATAAGGAGCATACCAGGCATTTCCTCAAAGAATATGTCAGGAATCGCTGATGATACATCTTGAGTTGTGATAGAAATGACAGAATGAGTGTTTAAAATCATCAAATGGATAATTAAAAATCAATTTGATAACAAGCTTGATTATCACAATGAAGAAATGGAGGAGGAATGTAGGAAGATAGAAAGTGAGTTTAAGGAATTGGAAAAAATGACTAGAGAAGGTGGTATGAAAAAAATGACCCTAAAACCAATGAGAAAAAAATACCAAATAAAAGAAGATGTTCATGATACTGGAAATCAAAGCTCAGTGCTTCTAGACACAGGCAAACATTCGCGCCACTATAGATAAGGAGGGGGGAAGACTTCTGCAAATCTGATACACATGAGTATTTAGTGAGGAATATATAATTGTTGAATTGTAACCTGATTCACATATGAATATAGAATATTCTTAATTAATGAAATAACATTTTAACTAACAAATAGTTATAACTCCTTTTGGATAGAAAAAGCATGTGAATAAATATAGATCTGTTAACTTCACCAGTAATCAAGTCTGAAATTTTTTATTGTAATAATAATTTTATATAACACAAAAAATAAATGGAAGTAAGCCAAGTAACTAGAACTCAGATGGGAATCTCTGATTAACCCTCAGGAAATGACTGACTCTCTGTAATCAACGTGAAAAAGGCAATCAGGTTAGTGTATATTGTGTGCCAATGTGCATTCAGTGATGTTCAGGGTTTATTATTTAGCCTTCTTGCTGATTCATTAGCAATGTGAGTATTCAGCATATATTAATGATCTACACGGAGAAGATTAACAGAATTCTACAGGTTGAAAGGCTCTCAAAAGAGCTTAAGAGATAAATATTCAATGCTATCATCTTTTAGAATAGCACAGCTGTTATAATAGGAGGCTGTGGGAAGTACTGATTGAACAGAGCATTGAAGCCTCTCTTGTTTGGTTTGGGAGGGAATTGCTCTTAGAAGATGTTAGAAAAAGATTCTTGAACTCTTCCAGAGAGAAAGAAAAATATGTAAATGAATTCTTTGAAAAGATCAAATACTTAAAATCAAACTCCTGTAGCACATTTGAACCACAATGAATAGACAAGGGAGAACTTGGGTGGTTTTGTGTGTGTGTGTGTGTGTGTGTGTTTGAGGGTGAGTTCACAAGACACAAGAGAGTTTTGGCCTGGGTGTGTATGGAGGAAGGCTAGCACAGTTCTTGTGTGTGAATCTAAGTCTCATATTAAAGTATAATCACAGTATCTGTATTACTTAAGAAAAGAAGCTAAAACAAAGGCTGCAGACAGATTTTTGTTGTTGTTGTTGTTGTTGTTATTTTTTGTTTTTTTGTATGTGGATTCTGTTGTCAAATTTACCAACAGGTAGAAAGATTTTACTTCTATTAGATGTCTGTGTGGAGAGAAAGTGACTACTATGTGGCCAACATGCTCTGTGCAATCTCCTGGTTATCTAATTTTAAGAACTGACACTGCAGCACAGCACAGCACAGCACAGTTTTATGATTCTTTTATTATTTTGGATTTATTTGCTTGTTTTATTTTATGTTAAGATATATGTGTGCCTTAGTGTATGTATGTATGTATACACATGCCATGTCCATGGTGGCCAATAGAGAACATTAGATCCTCTTACTCCAAGGCTGAAGTTAAACTGGTTAAAACTGACAAATGTGCATGGCTGAGAAGTGAACATGGGTCTCTGCAAGAATTGCAAGTGCTCTTAACCAACAAACCATGTCTCCAGACTCTCAATTAGCATTTTTCTACTTTATTTACATTTCAAATGTTTCCCCTTTCCAGATCTCCCCTTTGGAACCTCCCTATTCCCTCCCCCCTCCCCTGCCTCTATGGGGATATTCCCCCACCCACCTACCCACACACTCTCTTCTTCCCTCCTTGGCATTCTCCTATACTGGGGGATCTAATACCTTCAGGACCAAGGGCCTCTCCTCCCCCTGATGTCTAAAAAGACCCTCCTCTGCCACATATGTGGCCAGTACAATGGGTCACTCCATGTATATTCTTTGGTTGGTGAATCAATCTCCAGGCATATCAGGGGGTCAGGCCAATTGCCACTGTTGCTGCTTTTCTGGGGACACAAACTCCCTCAGCTCCTTCAGTCCCTGCTCCAAGTCCTCTATCTGGGACCTCCTACTCGGCCTTACTGTTGCTGTGAAGTGACTAATGGGTACTTCGAACTTTTGATCTAATAACCACTTAACAGTGAGTACATACCATATTCATTCTTTTGTGACTGCTTACCTCGCTCAGGATATTTTCAAGATCCATCCATTTGTCTGCGAATTTCATGAAATCATTGTTTTTAATTGCTGAGTAGTATTCCATTGTGTAAATGAACTACATTTTCTGTATCCATTCCTCTGTGGAGGGACATCTGGGTTGATCACAGCTTCTGGCTATTAGTTAAATCCATACAGTGAAAAAAAAGAGAGCTTCTTTTTTTTCAAATGGTGCTGGTTCAACTGGCGGTCTACATGTAGAAGATTGCGAATTGATCCATTCCTATCTCCCTGTACAAAGCTCAACTCCAAGTGGATCAAGGACCACCACATAAAACCAGATACACTGAATCTAATAGAAGAGAAAGTGGGGAAAAGTCTTGAACACATGGGCACAGGGGAAAAGTTCTTGAACAGAACACCAATGGCTTGTGCTCTAAGATCAAGAATCAACAGATGGAACCTCATAAAATTACAAAGCTTCTGTAAGGCAAAGGACACCATAAATAGGACAAAACAGCAACCTACAGATTGGGAAAATGTCTTTACCAATCCTACATCTGATAGAGGGCTAATATCCAATGTATACAAAGTACTCAAGAAACTAGACTCCAGAGATCCAAGTAATCCTATCAAAAAATGGGGAAGAGAGCTAAACAGAGATTTCTCAACTGAGGAAACTCAAATGGCTGAGAAGCACCTAAAGAAATGATCAACATCCTTACTCATCAGGGAAATGCAAATCAAAACAACCCAGAGATTCCACCTCACACCAGTCAGAATGGCTAAGATCAAAAACTCAGATGACAGCAGATGTTGGCGAGGATGTGGTGAAAGAGGAACACTCCTCCATTGCTGATGGGAATGCAAGTTGATACAAACTCTCTGGAAATCAGTTTGGCAGACTATCAGAAAAATGAACATAATACTACCTGAGGACCCAGCTATTCCACTCCTGGGCATATACCCAGAAGATGCTCCAACATGTAATAAAGACACAAGTTACACTATATTCGTAGCAGCCATATTTATAATACTCAACTAGCATTTTATTTACAAACATTCACTATCATAGACTGGAAGTGTTTCAATGAGAAAAGTCCTATGTGGACATTAACCGGCAAGTTCCAGTGATGGCAAATGCCTTGTAGAGAAATATCTGGAAACTTTTCAGATGATACGATTATTGTTTTCTTCAGGCTAATTGTTTCCTTTATTTGTTTTTAAACATACTGGGCAAGCTTATGTTTTAATATTTTAGTGCCATTAGAGTAATTGCTACTAAAATATTAAGTAGAGCTATATGTTGATAAAATTCCTCAATATGGGTGAATTATTAATAAAATAACTGTGCTTTATTTATTGTAACAAAATAGTGAGGAAGCAGAAGCAGCTAAACTGTGAGGTGTTGTTGTTGGTTTTATTGTTGTTGTTGTGTCCGACAATTAGAACAAAAGCCTTTAACTGCATGAATAAAATGATTTCTGAAACTACCTTATGCAAACCATGACTTTTGCTGCCTTGATACACTAGATCCATATCTCCATAAAAGAGTAAAATCATAAATGGATAATTCCAGAAAGGCTGTTGTACACATCATTTTCTCCCACTATCTAACTTGCTGGATAGCCTGGGGTCACTCTATGCTTAGTCCAACTTTTGGAACATTAATTTGAGGGTTCCTCATGCTGGCATATGAATAAGCAGGATGTGCTCTCTGACCCACAACTCCAGAGAATGTACTGGCATCAATACAAGTGGCTCTTGGCACTGTGTTTCTAGGGAGACAGAAGTTGTCACAGCAGGAGTGCCAGCATGAAGGGCTGATGGCTTGCTCTATATGCCCTATTTTAGGCCATTTTCTGTCTGAGACAGACCTTCTACAAGAAGAAATTGTTCCCCAATGGAGTCTTCTGAAGTTAGAATTTAATAAAAACAAAATTCAATGTATAAAACATAATATAGATAACTTCTTGACACTTGTTCTGTGTTTTCTAGAAGATAAAATTAACAAATGGCATTTGTTTCTTTCTAATACATATGTCTATATGTTGATATACTCTCTCACTAAACCCCCAGAAATTGCTCTTTTACTACTGTGTGTTTGAAATTTATTTATAGAAGGAGTGACTTCATCTGCCCAAAAGAAAAACTTCCTATTTGTCAGCAGCTTTTCTCACACTGCATTTGTGTCTTTAAATTTCGCCAAAAATCTCTTCTTAATATTTCATGTTGTTGCCTTCCTTCATCCACTAGGGACTGTACCTTTTGATGCAGATTGAGGATCCCCTAATTCTTTCCCTCTGAAACTTTCCTTATAACACATCTCCTTTTCTTTGTCTTTCACTGACCAGAAGAACTGCTCTCTACTAAGCAACCTCAGCACCACACAAGAGTGGGACTCAGGTAGGTGAACTGCATCCCAGTCATTCCATTCTCTTTACTCCAGACCTACTCTTAGTCATACTGAAGGCTGTCATTTTGAACCCCTCCTCCCAAACAACTTTCAATTTCTAGAGATTCAGACTCTTAGTGCATGCCTAGGTCCCAGTTGTTTTTTTCCTATCATCCATTTAACCCATTCTTGCTAGCCTATCTCCATTCCTTTTGTGAATCCTGATTACCCAGAACATCTCTCTCAATCAAAAACTAAAGATACAAGGGATATGTTTTAACATATTTAAGGGGATTTACAATGAACAAACACCTGACATTGTCTTAAATAGAAAGAAACTCAACTCATTAGCACTAAAACCAGAAACTACAAGAATGCTCACTCTCTCCATACATATTCAATAAAGTATGAATCTCAGAGCAATAATACAACTTAAAAACATTAAAGGGATACAAATAGGAAAGGAAGAAATCAAAGTATCTTTATTTGCAAGTGATATAATTTTTGTTTGTAAAGGAAACCAAAGTCTTCACAAGGAAATGTCTAACTGATAAATACTTCCAGAAATGTAGTTGAATACAAAATTAACATGCAAAAATCAGTACTTTTCTACCATACAACTGATAAAAATTCTAAGAAAAAATCAGGAAAATTATGCCTTTTAAAATAGCCTTAAAAATCTTGTAATAACTCTAGCTAAGGCTTATCTGATAAAAACTTTTAATATGTTGAAAAGCAAAACTAAAATTGAAAAATATACCAGATTATGGAAGGATCTCACATGCTCACAGTTTGGTAGAATTATTTTTGTGAATCATGGCCATATTACCAAAGGCAATCTATAGACTCATTGTAATACCAATTAAAATTCCAATACAGTTTCTTATAAAAATTGAAAAATTAATCTTCCACTTCTTATGGAAAAATAGAGAGAGAGAGAGAGAGAGATCAGAAAATAGAAGAAAAGAGAGAAAAAGTAAAGAAAAGAAAATGATAGCTAAATCCCTCCTAAAAAACAAAGTGAAAGAACTTCTGGAACCTGTTAGTCAATGGAATAGAACTGAAGAGTCAGACATAATCCCATATGCCTATAAATACCTGAATTTTAGCAATGACAAAATATGCACTGGAGAAAAGATAGTACCATTAACATACTGAATGGTGGCATGTAAAAGAATACAGATAGACTAACATTTACAATTCTGCACAAAATTCAACTTCAAATGCATCAAAGACCTCAGCAAAAAAAAGATACCTGGAATCTGATAGAACAAAAAGTAAGCAGTAGAATTGAAATCGTTGGCATAGGAAAGAACTTTTTGAACAGGCATTTAAAGTAACAGTTAATAAATGGAATCTCACACAAAAACAGTTCTATACAGCAAAGCACACCATTATTCAAGCAAAGCAGTGGTCTACAGAATATGAAAGAATATTTATTAATTATAAACTGAAGAGAAGGTTTGTAGACTATATTAAGGACTATAACAAATGAATATCAAGAAAACAGAAAAATGAGGTATAGAGCTAAACAGAGTTCTGAAAAGACGAAACACAAATGGTTAAGAAATAATTTCAAATCTGTCAACTTCTTAGTTATAAAGAGAATTTAAACTAAAACTGCATTGAGATCTCATCCCATCTAGGTCAGAATGATCAATAAACAATAGCACATGGAAAGGATGAGGAAAAGTGAAAACAGTTATTCTTTGCTGGAGGGAGTATAAATTTGGTACTACTACTACTATGGAAATCAGTGTGGAGATTCCACAGGAAGCCTAAAAATGACCTACCTAATGCCTAAGGATACCACTCTCAGGCTTATAGGCAAATTACTTGATATTTTACTCAAGAGATACTAGCTTATTCATATAGAAGCTTTTGAAATTGTATATACCGGTGGCGTTTAACCTTCCTAATACTGTGATCTTTTAATACAGTTCCTTATGTATTAAATGTATGTAAAATTATTTTTGTTTCTACTTCATAACTGTAATTTTGCTACTGTTGTGAACTAAAATGGAAACACTTGATATGTAAGATACCTAAAATAAAACCTATATGGAAAGGTTGTTCGGTCCCCAAAGGGGTCATGACCCACAGGTTGGGAACCACTGATATACACATATAAAAGAAATTTAAATTGAGTCACAATATGACAAGGGAGAAAATGTCCCAAACAGATATCTTATGCCAAAAATAAAACTTCAAGTGCCTGGAATAGTTTACATCTTCTTGAGTCATTGGCAAAATGGGCCATACAAATGGTCCTCCATGATTACAGATTATTGCTAACACCATTGACTATCTTCTACAACCTAATAATAAAGCCATAGTGCTAAAGACACCTCTTATTCATATCGTTGAACATGGAGTAATCAAACTGGTTCCCAACCAGAAGCTTTGCCCGTGCTAACTAACATTCATGGTTCTAAAAGGCAATGTGAAGGATAACAGAGAAGAAAAGTAATCATCAATCTCATCCAATTATGAAGCATGTCACCTATATCAGAGATCTACCTGCAAGGTATTACAATAGTGACACAAATGCTATGTAGCAAACAAGTTATTTTTTTCTTTTCAATTGTATTTAAGACACACACTATGAGATGGAAACCACATCTGACAGTGATAGGTGGCCAAGAACATTAGAATAGATAGATCATGGTCCCTGGTGGAAAATTAACTAATATTATTTTGATACAGGAACACAGCAATAAAATGGCTCCTAATAACATATTGATAAACATGGTGCATCATTCAAACATCATCAGATAAGTTTCTTTCTTTCCTTTTTTTTTTTTTAGTAGATTACAATTAACACAAAGACACACAGCTTGACAGTGTTCAAACAGCTAGAGATATGTTTTCTATACCAACTACACTCCAGGGAATTATCCATGCCCGGGAATTGTCTAACATGGAATAGACTCCATGTTTTTATTGTGTGTGTGGTTTTTGGTTTGTTTTCATTTTTATTTTTATTTGTTTTCATCTTAGATTTTTAAAGAGGGGTTAAGAGAGGAAAAAAACCTAAATAACATAATGTAATAAAATTGGTATTAATATTCTCTTTTATCCTATCTAGAAACTAAAGAACAGAGAAAATACAGCTTCACAAAAATATTAGTTAATAAACATCAGACATTGAAAGGCTCAAGCTTAGGTACTACAGTTAATAATAAATGAACCCAAAACCAAATCAAAAGAATATAAAGGCAAAGAAAGTAAGAAAATGTATGCAAAAAAGTAAAAATAGAATTGAGATGTTTAGCCTTATATGTGGTAAGTGAAATGCTATTATTTTTTTATTGGTTATTTTATTTCTTTACGTTTCAAATGTTGTCCCACTTCCTGGTCTCCCCTCTGCAAATCCCCCATCCCATCACCCCTCCTCTTTGCCTCTAAGAGGGTGCATTCCCACCCACTCCCAAACTCCTGCCTCTAGCTTATCCCTATGCTGGGGCATTAAGCCTCCACAGGACCAAGGGCTTCTCCTCCCATTGATACCAGACAAGGCAATCCTCTGTTACATATGTGGCTGGAGCCATGGACCCATCCATACTAACTACCATTTCTATGTAAAAAAAAAAAATCCTATATTTTGATAATTAGTCTTGACAAGTTGCTAGAAACAAGTAATTACTTCTATACAGGTTTGGGCCATCTAGCACCATCTTTCTTAACAGCTTGGAGGTAGCAACACTGTGAAGTGCAAAAGTGACATCATGTAAGATTATAAATGAAGTAACTATTATGTCTGTCAACAGCACATGACACAAATGGTTCATGAATAAATAGTGTAAATACCTCACAAGGTTTAAAGGACTAAGATAAATGTCTATGTCTGGCAAGAAGACTCAACAGAAAAAGTTGTTTGCTACAATGCATAACTGAATGGTAGAAGAAAAAACCCAACTTCACAAGTCATTCTTTGACTTTAAAATTTATATTTAAATGTGACATTATTTATTTCACAAATACTGCAAATAATGCAAAAATGTTTTAAAAATACATGATATGTTACACATACTATATGAATGTACAAAAAGAAAATAATAGTACATATCTACATACTTTTATATACAGAATCTCAAACATAAAACTGGAAGTCAGCACAGCTCACATTAGGATGGAAGGGAGTGCTGCACAGATGAGGGAGAACTGGGACTCCAAGATTGCTTTTCAATACATTTTTATAAATTTTGATTTTGTTTTCACTTGCTTGTTTAGAGTCACACCAAGGTATTTTATATTATTTGTGACTATTGTGAAGGGTGTTGTTCAACCTGTTTATTCTTTGAGTAGAGGAAGGCAACTGATTTGAGTTAATTTTATAACCAGCCACTTTGCTGAAGTTGTTTATCAGGTTTAGGAATTCTGTGTTGAAAGTTTTGGGGTCACGTAAGTATACTATCATATCATCTGCAAATAGTGATATTTTTACTTCGTCCTTTCCAATTTGCAACCCGTTGAAACTCCTTTTGTTGTCTAATTGCTCTGGCTAGGACTTCGAGTACTATAATGAATATGTAGGGAGAAAGAGAGCAGCATTGTCTAGTCCCTGATTTTAGTGAGATTGCTTCAAGTTTCTCTCCATTTAATTTGATGCTGGCTACTGGTTTGCTATATATTGCTTTTACTATGTTTAGGTATGGGCCTTGAATTCCTGATCTTTCCAAGACTTTTACCATGAAGGGGTTGTTGAATTTTGTCAAATGTTTTCTCAGCATCTAATGAGAAGATCATGTGGGTTTTTTTCTTTGAGCTTGTTTATGTAGTGGATTTACACTTGATTTCCATATATCGAACCATCCATGCATCCCTGGAATGAAGCCTGGAATGGATCGTGATGAATGATCATTTTTATATGCTCTTGGATTCAGCTTATGTGAATTTTATTGAGTATTTTTGCATCTATATTAATAAGGGAAATTGGTCTGAAGCTTTCTTTCTTTGTTGTATCTTTCTGTGATTTAGGTATAAGGATAATTGTGGCTTCATAGAATGAATTAGGTAGTGTTCTTTCTGTTTCTATTTTGTGGAATAATTTGAAGAGTATTGGTATTAGGTCTTCTTTGAAAGTCTGAGATAATTCTGCACTAAACCCATCTGGTCCTTTGGAGACTTTTAATGACTGGTTCTATTTCTTTAGGGGTTATGGTACTGTCTTAGGGTTTCACTGCTGTGAACAGACACCATGACCACAGCAACTCTTATAAAGAACAACATTTAATTGGGACTGGCTTACAGGTTCAGAGATTCAGTCCATTGTCATTAAGGTGGAAGCATGGCAGCATCCAGGCAGGCATGGTGCAGGAAGAGTAGAGATTTCTACATCCTCATCCGAAGGAAGTCAGGAACAGACTGGGCATCCTCAGGCAGCAAGAAGGAAGATCTCCAAGTCAACCCCGACTGTGACACTTTCTCCAACAAGGCCACACCTTCTAATAGTGCCACTCCCCTGGACAAGCACATGCAAACCATCACAGGGACTGTTTCAGTGGTTTATCTGATCCTGATTTAACATTGGTACCTGGTATCTGTCTAGAAAATTGTCCATTTCATCCAGATTTTCTACTTTTGTTGAGTATAGGCTTTTGTAGTAGGATCTGATCATTTTTAAAATTTCCTCAGTTTCTGTTGTTATGTCTCCCTTTTCATTTCTGATTTTGTTAATTTGGATATTGTCTCTGTGCCCTCTGGTTAGCCTGGCTAAGAGTTAATCTATCTTGTTGATTTTCTCAAAGAACCAGCTTCTGGTTTTGTTGATTCTTTGTATAGTTCTTTTTGTTTCTACTTGGTTGATTTCAGCCCTGAATTTGATTATTTCCAGCCCTCTACTCCTCTTGGGTGTATTTGCTTCTTTTGTTCTAGAGCTTTCATGTATGCTGTCAAGCTGAGCTGCTAGTGTATGCTCTCTTCAGTTTCTTTTTGGAGGCACTCAAAGCTATGAGTTTTCCTCTTAGTACTGCTTTCATTGTGTCCCATAACTTTTGATATGTTGTGCCTTCATTTTCATTAAATTCTAAAAAGTCTTTAATTTCTTTCTTCCTTGACCAAGTTATCATTGAGTAGAGTGTTGTTCAGCTTCCATGTGTATGCAGGTTTTCTGTTGTTTTTGTTGTTTTGTTTTCAAGCTCTTTGATCACATACTCAATTTCTTTAATCAGAAGATGTGTAGCAGAGTAAGTAACATTTAAAAGATACATATTCCCAAACATTCTAAAATGGTTATTCAGCAACTCTGGTGCATCAGATGCTGCATCAGGAATAGTAGAATAAGGAATGGCAATTCCTGTACTTAAGGAGCATAGAGCCTGTTGAAAAAAGCTAATAGGCAATTATGACCTTGATTTAAAACTGGAGCAACTGAGAAAAACAAACAAACAAACAAAACACAGCAGTAGACACCAAGATAAAAGGTGAATGCCACCTTCAAATAATGTCTTTAATAGGAGATAGGCTACAACCTTTATGATGGCTTTATACATATTGAAACATCATCAGGGAGAGCATAAGTAACTGGCATTTAGAAGAACTGCCAAACTGAAGTTTGAATGTTCTTCTTAGCCCAAAAGTCTAGGAGGGAAAAAAAAAATTAAACCACAAGGAGTCATTAGCAGTGTCTACCTTGGTTGAATTTAGGATATATTTAGGACTGAAGTATTTTCTAAAAAAGCTAAGCAAATGGTTTAAGACATTTAAAAAATCCTTGGGAAAAATGAAAATATAAAAAGAAAGCTATAGTCAAATAACCTCACTGTGTGATATAATACTGCTGTAGTTGGGTGTCTAACACTAAGGTATCTAATATTAGGTGAGTTGTTCATATTTTGATTTATATGGCTTAGTTCATAGCAACAAACCTCAATGCAGTACTACTCAAGCTAAAACCACACTTAGATTCAAATTCACTTTCTTTTACTTTTAGTCATTTAGAGAAATGTGTCCATGGTGAATATTAAATTCTTCCAGAGTCAGCTGGGAGAATTCGATGCTAATGAGGCAAATGTTTTGCCTGTTTGGTCCTGCTAGTGACAGGCTGCACATAAAGAAAAACATCCATTTGGTGGAGTGGAGTATTGTTTATAGTCACTTCTAATCAAATCCAGATATCTTTCTAGTTTGGTGTCAGTCACAAAGACAACATATGTGAGAGAAGATGGATTCTGGTGAGAAATCACTATCTAGAGAATGTAGCAGAAAGTTATGGGTTAATCTTGACTCAAAGTATGACTTGGTTATCTGCTTGTGTCCTTGAAGAGTTTTTCTTTCCTTTCATTGTCTTTTTCATTGGAGACAAGATGATTGAAAAAAGTATGCCACAAATGACTAACTCAACCAAGATAAAGCAAACTCCAGGGTGATATGTGTTTAGAGATATTGAATGCCCCTAGTTTCTCATAAGTATTCTTGTCAACCAGAAAACAATTTGTGGATCCAGTTTTTAAATCTGAGCATAATTGTGTCATGGAGAAGAAACTCGCAAACAAAAATACACATTTTCAGATTCCATCAGCCAAGCATGGAGTTTTCAAGTATTACAATGGCAGCTGTTCCAACTAGTAAGAACAGCTGGGAAAAGCGGACGCAGTGTCATTATCTTACAGATTACGATGTGTTGGAACAGTGCCCAAAATACCATGTAGGCTAAGTGACAGCGGTTAGTGCCTGATAACCCCTTTTACATTTGTGTTTCATTTCAGCAGAATAAATTAACAGTATCACATATGCAAAAATAAACAAAGCATTCAGAGTTATCACAATAACTGGGATGTAAATCTGCTTGTTTTGAGATACTTTGAACTGCTTATATTAAAGATCAGCTTGCTATGTTAGTCACCTCATTTTCCTAAAACATCACAAGTAAATGAGGCTTGTATTTGAGAAGAAAAGAAATTAAATTGGTATACTCTTCAAAATTTCCCTGGACATATAATCCTGCTTTTATCATTTGATAAATTTACAGATACAAATAGACAATGTCCAAATAATCAAGGAAATACAAATTCAGAAAGCAAGACAAAATTTCCAACCATTCATTTGGTATATATTACTAACTTGTTTATTTACTTCTGTTCTTCTTCCAGTCCTTGCCTCACTCCTTCCCTCTCCCAACATTCACTTCTCCTCCACTTCTCCACAGAAATGGGAGGACTCCATGTATATCAGCCAGCCTAGGTATATCAAGTAGCAGTAAGATTAGTCACATCTACTGAGGCTAGACAAGGCAGCCCATTTAGGAGAAAGGGATCCAAAGGAAAGCAATGTAGTCAGAGACACCAACTCCTTCCACTTTAAGAGTCCCACATGAAGACCCAGCTAAACAAATATTACATATGTGCAGAGGGTCTAGGTCTACCCCATTCATGCTATCATGTTGGCATTTCAGTCCCTATGAGCCTCTATGGCCCAAGTTAGTTGACTCTTTAGGTATTCTTGTGGTGTCCTTGACCCATTTAGCTCATTCAAGCCTCCCCTCCCTCTTCCACAGGATCCCCCAAGCTCCACTAGTTTGGCTGTGGGTGTCAGCATCAGTTTCCATCAGTTGCTAGGTATCAGCACTCAGTAAGAGGTGGAGTTGCTTAAAATTTATTCCCATTCTGTAGGCTGCTGTTTGGTATTTTTGACAGTGTCCTTTGTCTTACAGAAGCTTTCAGTTTCATGAGGTCCCATTTATTAATTATTGATCTTAGTGTCTGATTTGTTGTTGTTCTACTCAGAAAGTTGTATCCTACACTAGTGTGTTCAAGGTTATTCCAGACTTTCTCTTCTCAGAAGTTTTTTTATTGTGCAAGATTGTTTTAGCTATTCTGGTTGCTTTGTTTTTCCACATGAAGTTGGGCATTGATTTTTCAAGGTATATAAAAAATTGTGTTGTAATTTTGATAGAAATTACATTGAATCTATAGATTACTTTTGGTAGGATGACCATTTTTACTATATTAATCTTACTGATCAAAGATCATAGAAGATCTTTCCATCTTCTGATATCTTCATTTTTTTCTTCAAAGACTTGAAGTTCTTGTCATATAGAATATTAACTTACTTGGTTAGAATTAGACCAAGATATTTTATTTTATTTATAAGTTTTTAAAAGAGTGTTGTTTCTCTAATTTCTTACTCAGCCCCTTTAATTTTTGTATAACGGAGCACTGCTGATTTGTTTTTTGAGTTAATTTTGTATCTAGCCACTTTGCTGAAGGTGTTTATCACCTGTAGCAATTCCCTGTTAAAATTTTTGGGTCCACTCATGTATACTATCATATCATCTGTGAATAGTGATACCGTCACTTTTTACTTTCCAATTTGTTTCTTCTTGATCTTCTTTAGTTTTCTTACTGCTCTAGCTAAAACATGAAGTACTATATGAATAGACACAGAGCGGGCAGACTTACCTTATCTCTGAGTTTAGTGGAATTGATTTAAATTTCTCTCCATTTAATATGAAGCTGTCTATTGACCTGTTGTATATTGCCTTATTATGTTTATGTGTGTGCCTTGTATCTCTCCAAGATTTTTATCATGAATGGGTATTGGATTTGTCAAAGTAGTTTTCAGCATCTAATAAGATGACCATGTGGTCCTTTCTTTCAGTTTGTTTATATGATAAATTACAATGATGGAATTTTGTATGTTCCATCATGGAATGTTGTTTGTATGGGATCATCCCTGCATCCCTGGGATGAAGCCTACTTGATCATGATAAATGATGTTTTTAATGTATTCTTGAATTTTGAATTTTGTTTGTGAATATTTTCTTTATCTATGGTTACCGAAAGTTTTGCTGGGTATAATAGCATGGGCTGGCATCTGTGGTCTCTTAGAGACTACAAAACACCTGTCCAGGCCCTTCTAGCTTCTAAAGTCTCTGTTGAGAAATCAGGTGTAATTCTAACAGATCTATTTTTGTACTTTATTTGGTCAATTTTCCTTCAGTCTTTTAATATCATTTTTTCTCTATATTTAGTGTTTTGATTATTATGTGGTCAGAGGATCTTCTCTTCTGGCCCAATGTACTTGGTGTTCTGTAAGCTTCATATAGATATAGATAGATATAGATATATGATATAGATGAGATAGATATAGATGAGCTATATATATATATATATATATATATATATATATAAATAGAGATGATGTAGATTATATATATATATATATATAGAGAGAGAGAGAGAGAGAGAGAGAGATGAAGATGGAGAGAGAGAGAGGGAAAGAGATGAAGATGGAGAGAGAGAGAGAGAGAGCAGATAAGATAATATTCTTCTTTTCTAGGTATTTGATCCTGGAATCTTCTATTCCTACTATTCTTAGATCTGGTATTTTTTATAAAGTCCCAGATTTCCTGAACATCTTGAATCATAAACATTTTATACTTAAAATATTTTCTTTGACTGATATAACAATTTCTTCTATTGTATCTTCTACTACTTGAGATTCTTTCTTCCAACTTTTGTATTCTCTTGGTGAAGCTTGTGACTATAGTTTCTGTTCTCTTACCTAGGTTTTCCATCTACAGAATTGCTTCAGTTTGTGTTTTCTTTATTATTTCTATTTATATTTTCAGGTCTTGAAAAGTTTTATTCATTTCTTTCACCTATTTGAATGTCCTGTATCTCTTTAAGGGATTTATTCATTTCCTCTTTAAAAGCCTTCATCATCTTCATAACCATCTGTCTTAGTCTGGGTTTTATTGCTGTGAAGAGACACCATGACCAAGGCAACTTTTATAAAGGAAAACATTTAATTGTGACTGGCTTACAGTTTCAGAGGTTCAGTGCATTATCATCTTGGCAGGAAGTCATGTTGCTGGAGAAGGAGCTGAAAGTTCTACATGTTGTTCTGAAGGTAGCCAAGAGACTACCTTCCACAGAGAGCTAGCACAGGACTCTCTTATGCACTGGGCAGAACCTGAGCATAGTTAACCTCAAAGGCCACCCATATAGTGATGCACTACTTTCAACAAGGCCATATCCCCTAATAGTGCCATGGTATCCCTATGGACCAAGCATTAAAACACATGACTCTAAGAGATCAAAACCTATTCAAACCACAACATTCCACTCCCTGGCCTCCATAGGCTTGTGGCCATAACATAGTTCAAAATGCATTTAGTTCACCATCAAAAGTCTCCATAGTCTATTACAGTCTCAACAATGTCTGAAAGTTCAAAGTTCAAAGTTCCTTCTAAAATTCATGCAATCTTTTAACTGTAACCCTCTATAGAATTAAAATAAAAAAGTATATCATAAACTTCCAACATCACATGATATACATTACTATTTCAAAGTATCCTAGTGATGAAATACTGGACCAAAGCAAGACCAAATACCAGCTTGGCAAACTCCAAACTTTTTATCTCCATGTCAGATGTCCAACACTTTTAAGCTTTGTTGATTGCAACACATTTTTTCCCTCTTGGGCTTGTTCTACTCTGTGGTAGCAGCTTTCCTCTTCAGGTAGCCCAAGGCTTTGGCATCTATAAGGTCTCAGGTCTATAATGTAACTTCAATTTCACAGCTTCTTGTTCTGATCTCTGAGATCCACACACGATTGTCTAGGATCCTCCAGAAGGATGAGTCACATTTCTAGCTCTGTCTTCTGTAGCACACTAGTCACTGATTGACTCCATTTCACTGCTGTTGCTCTTTTTGGGGGTCAACTCATGGTACTGGTATCTCCAATATGATGGGGTCTTCAACTGCAATTAGGCTTCACAAATAGCCTCTCATAAACATTCCTCAGGGTGCTAAGCTTCAACTTCTTTTCTTTTCTTCCTATTTATTTATTTATTTATTTATACTCTATACTTTATTCCCCCAACCCACCCCTGTCCACCCTCTGACTGTTCCATCTCCCATATGTCCTCCCCACACCCCTGACTCCACGAGGATGTCTTCACCACCCACCCACCCAACTAGACCTCTAAACTCCCTGGAGCCTCCAGTCTCTTGAGGGTTAGGTACATTTTCTCTGACTGAACTTAGACCCTGCAGTCCTCTGTTGTATATGTGTTGGGGGCCTCATATCAGCTAGTGTATGCTGCCTGGTTGGTGACCCAGTGTTTGAGAGATCTCAGGGGTCCAGGTAAATAGAATCCTACAAGGTTGTCCTCCTCCTCAGCTCCTTCCAGCTTTACCCTAATTCAGCCACAGGGGTCAGCAGCTTCTGTCCACTGGTTGGGTGCAAATATCTGCATCTGACTCTTTCAGCTACTTGTTGGATCTTTCAGTGAGCAGTCATGCTAGGTCCCTTTTTGAGAATGCTACATAGCCTCAGTAATTGTGTCAGGCCTTGGGACCTCCCCTTGAGCTGGATCCCACTTTGACCCTGTCTCTGGACCTTCTTATTCTCAGGCTCCTCTCCATTTTCGTCCCTGTAGTTCTTTCAGACAGGAAAAATTACAGTTCAGAGTTCTGACTGTGGGCTGGCAACCCTTCCCTCACTTGATGCCCTGTCTTCCTGCTGGAGGTGGGCTTTATAAGTTCTCTCTCCCTACTGTCAGGCATTTAATCTAAGGTCTCTCCCTTTGAGTCTTGAGACTTTCTCACCTCCCAGGTCTCTGGTGCATTCTGGAGGGTCCCTCCAATCTCTTACATCTGGAGGCTGCCTGTTGCCATTCTTTCTGCTGGCCCTCAGGACATCAGTCCTTTTTCTTCACCCAATACTAGATCAAGTTCCCCTTTTGTGTCCCCCCATCCTCTTACCGCCCCAGGTCCCTCCATCCCTCCCCACTTGTGATTACTTTCTTCTCTCTCCTAAGTGGTACTGAGGCATTTTCACTTGGGCCTTTCAGCTTGTTGACCTTTTTGAGTTCTGTGGACTATATCTTGGGTATTTGGCACTTGTTTTTTGGAGTGAAGGGGTAATATCCACTTATTAGTGAGTACATACCATGCATGTTCTTGTGGGTCTGAGTTACCTCATTTAAGAAGATATTTTCTAGTTCTATCCATTTGCCTGAAAAACTCAGATTGTCCTCATTCTTAGTAGCTGAGTAGTATTCCATTGAGTAAATGAAACACATTTTCTATATCCATTCTTCTGTCAGGGGTCATCTGGGTTGTTTCCAGTTTCTGGCTATCGCAAACCAGGCCACTATGAACATAGTGGAACACATGCTCCTGTGGCATGTTGGAGCATCTTTTGGATATATTCCCAAGAGTGGTATTGCTGGGTCTTTAGATAGATCTATTTCCAATTTTTTGAGGAATCAATCCAGATTGATTTCCAGAGTGGTTGTACCAGTTTGCAATCGCACCAGCACTGGAGGAATATTCCTTTTTCTCAATATCCTTGCCAATATGTGTTGTTACCTAAGGTTTTGATCTTAGCCATTCTGATTGGT
Source organism: Rhynchomys soricoides (assembly GCA_019843965.1). Taxonomy (NCBI): domain Eukaryota; kingdom Metazoa; phylum Chordata; class Mammalia; order Rodentia; family Muridae; genus Rhynchomys; species Rhynchomys soricoides. Next base: position 626,765 of record JADRCH010000511.1, on the reverse strand, counting down.
GTAAGGTGGAATCTCAGGTTGTTTAGATTTGCATTTTGCTGATCACTAAGGACTTGAAACATTTCTTTAGGTGATTCTCAGCCATTTCAGATTCCTCTGTTGTGAATTCTCAGTTTAGTTCTATACTCCATGTTTTGATTGGGTTGTTTGGGGTTTTTTTGGTGATTAGCTTCTTGAGTTCTTTATGTATTTTGGATATTAGCCCTCTATCAGATGTGGGGTTAGTGAAGATTTTCCCAATCTGTAAGTTGCCGATTTGTCTTATTAAATATGTCCTTTGCCTTACAGAAGCTTTCCAGTTTCATATGTCCCATTTATCAATTCTTGATCTTAGAGATTAAGCCATTGGAGTTCTGTTTAGAAAATTTCCCCCTATGCCAATAAGTTCAAGGTTCTTTCCCACTTTCTCTTCTATTATATTCAGTGTATCTGCTTTTATGTTGAGGTTCTTGATACACTTGGACTTGAGCCTTGTGAGGTGATAAATATGGGTCTATTTTCATTTTTCTACAGACAGACAGTCAATTAGACCAGCACCACTTATTGAAGATGCTTTCTTTTATCCATTGTATATTTTTGGCTTCTTTGTCAAAGACCAAGTGTCACTAAGTGTGTGGTTTTATTTCTGGGTCTTCAATTCTATTTCATTGATCAATGTGTCTGTCTCTGTACCGATACCATGCAGTTTTTATCACTATTGCTCTGTAGTAAAGTATGAGGTCAGGGATAGTGATTTCCCCCGCCATTCTTTAATTGTTAAGAATTGTTTTCACTATTCTATTTTTTTTCTTTTTTTGCCTTTCCAAATGAATTTGAGAATTACTCTTTCCATGTCTTTGAAGAATTGTGTTGGGATTTTGATGGGGATTGCAGTGAATCTATAGATAGCCTTTGGTAGGATAGCCATTTTTACTATATTAATTCTGCCAATTCATGAGCATGAGAGATCTCTCCATTTTCTGAGATCTTCTTCAATTTTTATCTTCAGAGACTTGAAGTTATTGTCATGCAGATCTTTCACTTGTTTCCTTAGAGTTACCTCCAGGCTGATAAAGAAGTTAAAGAAGCCTCAAATTCTTTGTATGACCTGTCTAGTCCTGGGCAGTCAATTGCAACTGAGGTTGCACCTTCACCTCTGGCCTTTCCTAGCCTCTCACAGTGCCAAGTCTCAGCTGCTCTCCATGATCTTCTCATGCCTTCAAAACCAATACAGCCTGGGTGATTATTACATACTACCAAGTCCATCTGTCTGCATGATTTCTATCTCTGAAATTACAGCTTCTTTATACTCTCAGAAATCACTTCCCAAAAGATTTCACCTCAGTGATGTTGGTCTCTTCTTAATCACCATTAATTTCTGTTTTCAGTTATTTCCTTTACTGCCTAAGCTTAGATGTCCTAGAAATTGCACTGCAGACTAATTTTGAACTCAAATATCTGCATTCCTCTATCTCCTGAGTGCTAGGATTAAAGGTGTTTACCACCATGCCTGGACCTAAGCTTTTCTTTGTCTTTCCACAGTATCTTTATAAGTTCTGATTGTAATTCATTCCAGATATAGTCAAGTTGACAACTAAAAGTAGCCATCACAATCCATTCCTTTTTACTTTGTCATGTACTCATATCTCCTTATGTCCAAATGAAAACAATAACCCCGTTATTGTAACTCAATATAACTAATATAGCTCACCCTTGTTCAACTGTAAACACATAGTGACCTCATAAGAGGAACCTGAAGAGACTAACTCCGGTAGTTAGTTATACAGGGCCACAAGTGGATGGACGGGCATACCAATCTACCTTCAACATTTTTGACCTAGAATTGTTTCTGTCTAAATGAAATTCAGAAACAAAAATGGAGCAGAGACTGAAGGAATGGCAGACCGGTGACCAACACAACTTGGGATCCATCTCATGGCTGTGTGTGTAGACAGGAGCCTAGCATGGCTGTCCTCTGAGAGGCTCCACCAGAAGCTGACTGAGACAGATGTACTTATAGCCAAGCATTGGACTGTGGAAAGAGACTAGATGGCTTTGAATTAAAATTACCAATGCCTATATTTCTGCCTGCTGGACTGGCATACCAAACTGTGATCAGATTTATTCCTGACACTACACCTCTGGCAGCTCTTTTCACAGAGTAACTTTAGAAATCTTACAAGATTCTTTTTTTCTGCTTTCCAGCCTCCTCCCAGGTGGACAATTGAGAAACATCTTTATAGCAGACCTGGGAGCCATTTCAGAAACACAGCTGTTAGGATAGAATCCTTTTTCCTACTCTCTGTGGGAGAGTTTAGCCTAACTTCCTTAATAAGGAAGAACATAAAGAGATTGATCCTGCCAATTGATCTCCCATTAATACTTTTAGCAATTTTCTTCAACTCATCCTAGTACCTAAAATTCACCCCCATTTTGTTCATAAGACTTTGAGTTCAGCTTCTTTCCTTTGTTTCACTAACCTTCAAGTCAAGTCTTTCTTGTCTCTCTATTCTGTCTTATAACATTTTTCTTTGTCAGCAGTAGAAAGGAATTGCTAAGGAGGATATGCATTAGTCAAGAAAAGGAAGACAAACTTGTGAAGAACAGAATGGATGGCCAGGACTGGTAAGAGAGCACACTGGGTAAATGAGCTTGCTGAAAAAGCTCAAGGATGTAAATTCAATCAGTGGATCCCAGTGAACAAAAAGAGAATAGGTTCGCAAAAGTTGTCCTCTGACCTTCATGCCAACATACACACACACACACATACACACACTAATTATATTAAAGGAAATGGTAGAGAATTCCTGTTGTGTACTCTCCCAGTAAGCAACGCTAGAACTTCCAATACACATTGGTTACATCACCCAAGGAAGCTTTCCAGAGACTGCAGAAATTTTGGCAAGGATTGAAAGTAGAGAGAGAGGGTGGGGCTACAAAAGAAAAATTAATGACAGCGTTAAAAGAACAATTATAAAACTTATATTCTTAAGACATAATAATAGTCTTTTATGCAATTAAAATGCATTTTAATGCAAATTCAAGGCATATTTTATGCAAATTTATACATGGCCCTCCTGACTTTTTCATATATTTGGCTGTGACCTTAGAGAGACCTTAGCAATTGTTCCTTCCTTCGATTTTAGAACTGTTAGGTATAGAAAGAGTCTAATGTGAGCTTCTCTCTATGTGACTGAGCAAGGTTTCAGGAGAGACTAAAGTAATTTCATAATAATCGAGATTTTTAGGACAGAGGAATGTTTCCAGGCTTATGCAATGTCTCCAGAATAACTTGGTGGACTAGAGTGGATTTCAGAACTATCATAAGATATCAAAACCTAATATAGATTCAAGAGCTTTGACTAGCTATATAAACAAAAAATGACTTTTCATAAGTTTGTTGGACCCTTCGAATAAATCCACCACCCATTTAAGGAACAGCATTCCATTCATGCCATTCTGTTGGTGTACAATTTTATACTGGAGTTCAGATACATTTATGCTGAAAATTCTAGCTGTGAGAGCATCAACAAATAAAAGACTTAAGTTCTCTGAGTTTCAGGTTCACAACTATAACAGAAAAATACACAGCTAACAGAAAAATACTATAATAGTTAATATTATGCCTGACACAAAAATGATGCTCAATATAAGCATCTGCAATCATCAATATCATCATCATCATCATCACTACTAAGACTTTAATAATGTTTCAATCCCTACCTCTAACCATAAAAGCCATTGCCACTTTACTTTAGTGCCCTTTGTCCATGTCAGTGCCTGTGGTGTGAGTGTGCATGTGTGTGTGTGTGTGTGTGTGTGTGTTTGTGTGTATGTGCCTCAGATATTCATTGGATCACTTTACTTCTCTGAGAAATAAGTTTCTAGCCATTTACTGTCTTGATAAATTAATTTCTACTGCAAAATTACCTTAATTGTAGAACTATATTACTTGCTCAGCAACTTATTTTTGGCTTTTCAAATTTAATACTTTTAATAGTTTTCTTGGGCTACTGTAACAAACTACAGACAGATTTGGCTTCAACAAATAAGTCTATTTTATTAAAATTGATAGTTTGTGCATTCAAAGTCATGACATTGGCAAAGTGGTTCTCCTGAACTTGTAGATTGTCATCTTCTCCGTGCCTTCATATCACCTTCCTTTTCTGAGAGTTTGTGTCTAATTTCTGTCTTGGAAGGACTCATATCAGAAAAGACTATATTTTACAATAACAATCTCATTTTGACTCAATTCTATAAAAGTAAGGTTTATTCACCAAATGTAATTGTCATCTCAGAGGTTTACGGCTGAAAAAGCTTACCCTTTCTAGTTCTTTCTGAACTCTGGCTGGCTGGTTTAACTCAGCTATTCTGGGACAAACTCCTCTCCAAGCTGCCTGATTCAAACTGGCTTTTCTTAGTTTCTGACTAAGTTTCTCTGCTTGGCCTCAAACTAACTCTGGCAATCTGTTCTAATCTTCTGACTCATTCTTATTTTCTGGCTCATTCTGTCTTCACCTGTAAGCCATCTCTGTAAAACTATCCCAGTAACATTGTCTCCTTATTTTTTTTTCTTGCTCTGCTGCTCTCTTAAGTCCTCTCTGTTTTCTGTGCTGTCCTATTGAGAGCTGTGAATGTCCTATATCTGATTCATCCTGTCAAATCTTTCTGTGATTCATCACTTTGCCCCTTTGCTGTTTGAGAAAAAAGGTGTGTGATAAAACATGTTGCTGTTACAGCCAGAGGAATTAAAAGTACATACTAAGGGCATCTCTCTGTTTGAGCCATATCACCCAAATCTAGGTTTTTTAATATGATCCCTTCACAGGGAAGCCATGTTGCTGTATTAAAATTCCTCTATACAATTCTTCCTAGTCAAGCCTCTTTATATACCTTTATTTCCTAATGTCTTTAGTGCTAGAAATTTATTATGGTGTTCAGTAGCATATACTAGCAGCCTATATTAACAATGATTTCATAGTTCTCTATTTCATACTATTTTTTCACTAATGCTTTTTCTATTAGCTTTCTGCATAATCCATTATAGTTTTTCGGTATTTATATTTGTTGAACATTTCTTAATTATTAAAAATTCCTCAAATTTATTTGAATATCAGTAGGCCCTCAGTCAGGTTCTAAGGGATTCAGGATCACTCAGCTTTTTAAGACAAAAGGGAGTAGGAACTTGTTTAAGAACACATGATGGGGAAAAAATTAACCCTACATTTCACTTCAGAGGAGTGAGACTTAAGGATTCCATATTACATATTCCAAGTAATCATCCAACATAAGTAACAGTAAACACGCACTAAATGAATACATAAGTAAGTGAATATTTAAATAAGCCTGTGGTTCTCAACCTTCCTCATGCTGCAACCCTTTCAATACAGTTCATCACGTTCTGGTGATCACCAACCATAAAATTACTTTTGTTGCTACTTCTTAACTGTAATTCTGCTAGTTTTATGAATCATAATGTAAATATATAATATTTAGGATATCTGGTATTCAGCCCTCAAGTTGAGAATCACTGATAAACAGAAGTCAAGAAACCATAGCTAGTTTATAATCTACTCCTTCTCTAGGCACACAGAATACTCACACTGCTATATCAGACTTTCAAGAGCTGCAAAGCTATGGAATCTTTACTGTGAGGCACAGTTTGGGGACTAATACTAATACAGCAGGCAGTGTCATCTTACTTGTTGACATTTTCCAATGTTTCCTGGCTGTAAAAATTTACTCATTTGTGTGCAGGGAGTTCAGAGAAGTAATGTGGCTAATGTTTTGAGCAGAACCAGGAGGTAGCAAGATAAGTATGCCTCAAAATTTAAATGACTCAATTTAAGAAATGTGTTCATGAGAACTGTCAGCATTTTGTTTCTTCTCTGAGATGGTCAGTCTTCTTCACTTTGAAAAAACTGCAGGTTAATTTACAAGTACTCTGCTCATCCAGTTTAAACTGAAATGCCTCCCTTTTCAGGCAATAAAGTGTATTAGCCCGTCAGACAAAAAATAATCTTATCAGTATACTAACCACCATGTTGTATATATAAAGAGAACTCTTCATTTCCAAAGAGAAAAGTTTCTATTATCTATATAATAAAACCATATAATTTACTTATCTTACAACTTTTATTCCATTTAATTTCTCTTGTCTATCATAAAATTGAATAAAATAGTTAAAGATGAATGGATAGTATATTTGTCAGCTTATTGGTATTATAATAATAATACCTGAGATAATCAACATATAAAGAGGAATTATTTTGATTCACAGTTTTGTTCAGTAGTTGTTTGGCCTACAATGAGTCAGTCCATTACAGCAGGTGTATGTGGAAGAGGAAAAGTGATTATTTTATGGTATCAGGGAACTAAAGAAAGAAAGAGAAGGAGAAAGATCTCTGACAGCTCTGCAAAGTCAAAGGCATGCAGTCAATGCCCTCCTTCTCCTCCACTGGGCTCTAAATCTTAGAAGTTCTAAGTGTTAATACCATGCATGTTAAAAGTAAGACTTTATCAGGCAACCTTTGTCTCATTCAGGGGACACTTAGCATGTAGATCATATGGAGCTGGAGACTTGGCTCAGTGTTTAAAAGTAAATAAATCTAAAAGCAATTAGGATCTGTGCTATAATAGATAATATAAAATACATATGAAAGACTATAAAGATAAATAAGTATAGATGATAATGTAGACATATAGATAAAATAATAGAAATTCTAAGACTTTGGTTAAAAAAATATTACTGATCCCCACTTTTAGTGAGATTTCAGGAAGTTAACTGAATTTGCTTTTATTTTTAACAAAGACAAAGGAGATCAGAGACAAATGTACATTTATAGGTGTTTTGTCAGAGTTTGAATTTGGAGGTTGTATTTCAGCTCCCAAGCTGAAATGTGTTTTCCTATCAGGCCACCTGACAGTGTGATCCAATTTATCAGGATTGTCATCTGTGACACAAGAGAGACAAAAATAGAATGCTAGGGCCTCTGGGAGTAAGAACCTATGTGCTCAAGTACACCGTTAGACCTCAGCAAAGTCATGCTCATCATGATATGAGCAGCTGTCTCCTTGCTATCACAGAGCAGGATTTGGTTATAATACCAATCTGAACTCTAAAGTGGGCTAATACAAGTAGATTTAAATAAATAAATCACCTTTGTGAAAACTATTCAATTTTATAAACATTATTCCCCAGACTTAGAAACTATAATATTGTGGTACTTCTAAGTTTTCTATATAGAAAGAGATTTATAATTTTTTTCTTTTGCTTTTTCACTGCTTTATAATGCCACATGTTCAAAGTCAGCTACATTGCTGACTAGGTCCAAGGTTTTATCTGGGATTCCAGAAAAGCTTGGTATATAATACCATATAAAGAAGATGGAGATTCAGTGACTTTTTGAGATGAACACTGTAGAAAGTAGTTTAGGATGCCTTCTGGAACTTTCTTATAGAGAGGAGTATGTTGGAATGACAGCAGGCAGTAAATGAAAGCAGTGCTTAGCAATTTAGGAATCCTTTTTGTGTGACATACTATCTACTAGGCAACCATTTTGCCTTTCTTGAAACCCAGATAGTATGCTTTTATTTTAGCTAATTTTTATCATTAGCACAACTGCACAGACAGAACTGTCAGTTAAATTAACTTTTGGCTGAATTCATGTCTACTTTCTTAGCTCATTCTCCTTAAGTACTTCCAGAAATTCTATCTTTCCTTGGAGGAACACAGAAACAAAAAGTTAGAAAATAAACCGCCTAACTTTGAAATTTTCTTCTTCCCTATCTCAGCTTTTCGCTAACAATTAAATCTCAACTGTTGATCATTGGTCATTCCTTCCATTAATTACGTTCAGACCTCAAGTCAATTTCTCCAAGTAACATCTTCCCATAGCTTAGATTTTTCCATTCAAGATTTTAAAGGGCAACAATTTACCTAATATATATATTTGCACTGTCAAATAAAGACAGACCATAATCCTTCTTAAGGGAAATGCCCCATTGCCCATGTTCCTCAACTTGAAAACTCATTGAATAATTGTTTATCTTATCATTTCATTCCTGTGCATGAATGTTTTCTTTCCCTATTTACCAATGGCAACACCTAACCAGACCTAACCAGAGTCATCAAGCTCTACTATCAGTCTTCGATATTTTTGTATCAATTTATTCTTCTCCCAATAGGCCACCTTCATTCAGTTAAGGCCTGTCACCCCTCATCCAGGTTACTGCAGTAGACTGTATCATCCTAAACCACTCTAAGACATTAATTCTTCTGCAGCTATTCAGCTTTGTGACAAGCAAATCTTGCCAGGTCACCATTATGGGTTATCTAAAGAAGAAAGTCCAGAGGACATGGGATGGAGATCAGATTCCTCATGATGTGCCCCAATAAACTTCTATAGCCTCATCTGTGACCTCATCCTCTGGGTTTGCAGTCCAGGATTCAGCTACATTCACAGTCTCCTGGACCCATGGTGATTTATTTTCCCTCCAGTCATCTTCTTCCCCTGGCATTCCCAGCCCTTCCCCATTTGAGGATGTTTTCCAGGTCATGTAGAGGTCTTTTCTATTTTGGAACCCTGTGACACCTCTCTATTACCTCAAGAAAGGTGCTATACTATCTGTTTATGCATAAACAGTGAAAACTGAGAGAGACTTACTATAACCCTTCTCCCTTTCTTTAATCTCCTTAAAAGCAAGCAGTTTTCACATTAACTATCATTTATCACTTAGTCTTATATACATACTGTAACACTAGAATGATAGAAAGTTAATCATTAATAAATATCACTCATTCTCCTGAATATAGAGACAGTGTAGAAGGAGTCTAGGACTTTCATATCAAGTCTGTTGCTGTTGCTTTAAGAAGGACTTTGGGAAAGATTCACTCTGATTGGAGACTAAGATATCCTGTCCCTTTGGAGTGACAATTTGGTGGATAGTGCCACTTCTTAACTGAATGAGAGTAATGTGATAACTATATATATGTGTATGTGTCTATGTGTCTATGTGTGTGTGTGTATGTGTGTGTGTGTGCACACACGCAAAATGTTTTTATCTTCCAGTATTATGATGATGAGTAAATTCAACCATTTTCCTAATACAAATAGAAATCCAATAACCAATTATCTAACAAAAAACCTGATGTGCTTAGAAATTATAAATTCTAAAAATACCTTTTAAAAAATGTGCAAAATTCAGTCCTGAAAAAAATAAGAAGTGGCTTTTAGAGCTTAATCTGCTAAATAAAAATTAACTTTTATAAATGTGTTATGTTCCACAATAAAGTAAATGCCATATATTTTCCCAGGCTACTGTTAAAATAAACACCCTACTATAAGTTTTCTTTAAGAATTAAAATATTGATTTATTAAACTTTCTACCAGCTACTGTATATGATTCTTAACCTTCCTACCTTATCTCTGTAAAGATAAAATCCATACTACTCTGATGCCATCTAATTTTCTTCCCATGCTTCTCAAAGACATCTGTCTTCTTTTTTGTAGATATTCCTCATTACATGATTGCATGGCAGAGTTTGAAGGATGCTGGAGATTTCATTGACTATAAGGCCCACCCCATTGATTCCAAAAGCAAAGCATGGCTTTAAAATGTCAAGTGCCCCAAAACATCTGTTTCCAATTTACTAAGGAAAAAGGAGGTGAGAATAAAAGATGATAAAAGTATAGATATATAAAAAATGCTAAAGAAAAAGAATTGAATTTATCAAAACTAAAATTGCTGAAAGAAAGCACTAAATCATGGTGGTTCATCGGGCATTCCTTTCTTAGACCCAAATTTTTGAGATGGAAAATAAATTAATGACTAGATTTATAAACTTACAAACTGTAATGCCTAGTATTATATTTAGAAACTTTTAATTTCATATCTATAAAAACAATTCTACATGTACCAATCTCTTTTTAGAGTCCTTACTTAACATGTTTTCTCTGTTTGTTTGTTTTTTGTTGTTTTGTTTTGTTTTTTATTTTTGGCCACAAATATGAAGTAAGTAGATACATAGACTCTTTATGGATCACTATTTAGTTAAAATTGGTGATTTATTGATTAGCCTTCTTATGATCTAATTGATGAAATAGTTTACACTATTCAAAGCTAGCAGGTCAAAGAGACAGACCAAAAAATAACACCACTCTTTAGCCAAAGAATAACAGCAACCCAAACTCATGTATTAATCTATTGTTAAGAGAATCTGGTATGCTTATCAGACTGTGAGTACTGTATTAAATACTGATGAAGTATCTTCTTAATATTTGAATATTAAATGAGTGGGACAGTATGCATCTCTTAAAATGTTCTCCCTGTAGTCATTATTTATTAAAATGACTTGCTTAGCGTTAAGTAGAACTGAGGTCAAACTCTGACATAGAATTTAATATCTAGGCAAACAAGGTCACACAAACCTGTATGAGAATTGTAGTGATATGGTCATAACACAAATGGTACTCCCTTCAGTTGACTCTGGATACTTTCCGGTTCATGAATTCTAAATGTATTATTTTATAAGAAATATTAGAAAGAAGATGATTGTAAGGTCTGGACAAATGGCTCAGCAGTTAAGGGCACTTATTGCTCTCATAGAAGCCCAGAGTTTGGTTTCCAGCACCCATGTCTGAAGACATACCACTTCATTTGCATATTTACCCTGGTTATGATGGATCTAATACCCTCTCATAACACCTCTCTCTCTCTCTCTCTCTCTCTCTCTCTCTCTCTCTCACACACACACACACACACACACACACACACACACTCACACAAAGAAACAACCAAATACTGTTTTCAGAATTCTCTCAGTTTGTGTTTTCTTTAGCTTCAGAGGGATGGCTGCTTGAGTTATGGACAGGAGACTTGGTGGGCTTCTTGTCTTCTGATCCAGCAAGAAGTCTCCACCCAGGTTAAAGACTGCAGTTCTAATGGCTTTAGTGACTTGTGAAATGCTTCTGTTGTGGTTTGAATAGAAATGGCCCCCACAGATTCATGTGTTTGAATGCTTGGTGCATAGCTAAGTGGCACTATTAGGTGGTGTGGCCTTGAAGTAGGTGTGGTCACGCTGGAGGATGTGTGTCACTGTGGGAGAGGGCTTTGAGGTCTCCTATGCTTGTGTGGAACAGTCTCCTTCTGCTGCCTGCAGATCAAGATGTAAATAGAACTTTTAGCTTCTTCTCCAGCACTGTGTCTGCCTGCACAATGCTATGTTTCCTCCAATGATGATAATGGACTAAACCTCTGAAAATGTAAGCCAGCCCCAACTAGTTTTCATTTATAAGAGTTGCCTTGGTCATGGTGTCTCTATACAACAATCAAACCCCAAATAAGACAGCTTCTATTTCTATTTTCAGGTCTTGACCATTTTTATTTTCTTTATCTGTTTGTTCTTTGTTTTGTTTTGTTTTGTTTGTTTTCTTTAAGAGTTTTCTTTATTTCCTCCAATTTTTGTTTGTCTTTTCTTGGATTTCTTTAAGAAATTTATTTACTTCTTCTTTAAGGAATTTTGTCATCTTCATACAGTTGGTTTTGAGGTTGTTTTTTCTTTCCGTGTACTTCAGTTATGTTGGTATATTCAGGGCTTGCTGTAGCTCTGGTGGTGCCATGTTGCCCTGTTTGTTATTGATTGTGTTCTTATGCTATCATCTAGTCATCTAGGTCTGTGGTGATTATGCCTTTTGCCTAGGTGTCACTTTCTGGGTTTGTCTTTGTTGGACTGGTATTTTGTTCTTGATTTGTGTTTATATTCTTTTCTTCTCGCTTGTGTCTGACACCAAGACTGGCATGCTTTGCAACTCTGACTGACTAGCAATCAAAAAAATTCTTTACTTATATAGACTCAAAAACATTCATGATTTCAACAGCTACAGATCATATTACTTTGTCTCAGGTATAGTTTTCTAGTATGCCCTAAGTTACAGGTTAAGCACAGGTAGAAAGATTTTATTATCATCAACCTCAGGTCCTTATTACTAAAATTCTACACATCCTTTTAACTTAAGCAAGCAAGCAAATAATGGCCTGTTCTCAGGCAGGCAGCACTGAAGTTTCAAAATTCTTAGATAGAAAATAGAGTCTGAGTCAGTCTAGGCAAATCACCCTGCTTTAAGCAGTATATTATTAACTTTTAATGATCAATCACATTACTTGCAAATTTGCCTGAGCCTGAGAATGCAGGGTTAAGAATTGTTGACACTGTTATTTGTATTTATAATCTTACAAGGATTTGTTTAATAAAAGAATTGTTTTATTTCTAAATTAATTAATGTTACAACAATCTGGTGTAAAGCAATATTACCAAGAACAACAAATCCTAATACCTTTTTATTCTTACAACTTTTATATTGTTCTTGCACATCCCATACATGTTATTATATTATCTTAGTCATTGTAGCTTTTGTTTCTGAGTTATTACTAGAGGCTTAGTATGTATGGTCTTTCTTCTTGTAGGATATAATTCTAAGAAATTGTAAATATACTGTAAAAGAAGTTCTGTGCTCTGATCTGCTGTTATTATTCCTGTACTGCTGAATTTTGTCAGCCTCCTCTAAGTTCAAACTATTCTAATATTGTGTTTCTTAAATTTACTTAGGTGCAGATAACAATCTCCAAAGCACAGAGAAGACTCTCAAGTAGGGTCAACTAAGGTTACTTCCTAGAGAACTGGGAGTAGTACATTCAGGACTTTCTCAGGGGGATACAGAAACAGTTTTTTAAGAGAAGACATGAGTGAACAATTATCCTCCAACCCCCCACCCCCAAGAGTGTAATATGCAGAAACTCAAACTGAAAGTAAAGGGTATCAGGTCAATGATGAGTTGCAACATGTGGATCAGGTTTTCTGGTAATTTGTCAAACAGCTGTGCTGGCTTCATTACTCTCACCATCCTCCTAGTAAGTGTGAATGATGATGATGATGATGATGATGATGATGATGATGATGATGATAATGGAGGAGGAGGAGGAGGAAGAGGAGGAGAAGGAGGAGAAGAAGAAGAAGAAGAATGATAATAATAATATTATAATAAATGCATGGGCAGTGGTGGCACACACCATTAATCCCAGTACTGGGAAGGCAGAGGTAGGTGGATCTTTGTGTTCGAGGCCACCCTGGTCTACACAAAGTGAGTTCCAGGACAGCCAGAAATACACACACACAAAAATTTTCTAAAAAAGCAAAAATAAATTAATGGATAAATAAATATAAAAAATGTACTACCAAGAGTTAGTTATAGAAAAGAGTATGTATTTGTAAAGCCCATGTATTTTTTAAAAATAAATATAAAAACTCCACTACAAAAAAACCAAAATATTATAGTAGCAGATTGATAACTATTGAATGATATTATAGTTTTGTTATCTTGTGGAAAGTAATAACACTGGTATGATAAAAAGAGACAAATTTTTGCACATTTTGTATGAATATTTTCTAAACCTTATACTTTTACATCATTGTTTATTATAGCACTTTTCACAAATATTATGGAACGGCTTTCGTGTCTATCAGCAGAAAAATGGATAAAGAAAATGAGGTTTATGTCCATAATGGGCATGTTTTCAGCGATAATGAACAATGATATTACATCATTTACAGGAAAACAAACACAACTGAATAAATCACATTAAGTGAATTAGCTCAATCTCAGAAGGACAAATACCACAGTTTTTCTCCCATATAGAGGGATTATATTTTATATAGGTATATAAAAGCATACATGTCCAGATAATATCAGTGTAAAACCAAAACTGTCTAGAAGGACTATAAGGCCAATAGGAATGGGACAGGTGGTGATAGTGAATATACTCAAATAACATGATACACCTGCATGAACTGGGCTTTTGCAACCCACTATATAAGAAAACTTTGGGAAAGAAGATGTAGTTCACTGGTAGAGCAGATACTTACATTGGCTAAGAACTCCAGTTCTATTCCAATGATTACTCCCCTAAAAAAATATTCTGTTATAACCCAGAGAATATTATGCTAATGAAGTAAAAAAGTTAGTTGAAAATGCCCTTTGTAATGTTGTCATATAGGTCTCATATTTCACTGGTGCTAAACATGCTTTTGAAAATGAGGTGTGCCACACACTGACACAATAACATTTCGATGTATATATTTTTTTTTTCAAAATTCAAGATACATATAGTATCTCCTGAGGTGGATTTCATGGGAGAGAGTGGAATGGGTTTAATATTAACTTAGCAATATTTGTGCTCAATGATATTTATTACTTTTGCTCAACTAATAAAAAAGGAAAAAATATTAGAACCAACGGAGGTTTTGTAGCTTGATTAAAAGAATGTCATTCTAAGTGGTTGCAGAACAAATGACTGATAACCTTTAATGTTCACATTTGTTTAGTACATTTGTCTCTCAGATCACTTCAGGAAATTTTCTTACCATACCCTAAATAAATAAAAACGATTCAAGATGCAAGTAACTAATAAAATCTTCTGCTTGTTATTTTAAGAGAGTGTCACTAACAGACCAGAAATGTCACCTCATCAGCTCTGAAGCCTTTACCAGATCAGGAAAATAAATAAAAACTAATGCATGCAGTGCAGGTAGGTTTTTGTCTCTAATGTAGTCAGAACATTGCAGTTTCATTTCTCAGATGTGCTATGAACATATAATTGAAAGAAAGAGTTTTGGGGTAGGGGATGTTTCAGAGGGTTGAGTGATTTGTTGAAAGTATAGGCAAATTTCAATGATAATACCTGTGTCTATTATGTTTCTGGCTGTTTCATTTCTGAAATATCTGACTTTATTTTACATACTGAAATTCAATTTAGGGATAAGAAGCGTTACAAAATACAAATGCCTATTTATCTTAATGGGAGATGTATAAATAAATACTTGGGAACTGCAGAGATGGCACAGCATTTGCAGAGGACTTAGGTTCTTGCACCCACATGAAGGATCACATCACAACCAACTGTAACTACAGTTTCACAGAATTCTAACACCATTTACTGGCCTTTGTAGACATGGTACATAGATGGAACACAGCAATAAGTCTAGGAAAAACACCAAAACAAATAAAAATCAAAATAAATTATTTTAATATAAAATACTAAGTCTCTCTCTCTCTCTCTCTCTCTCTCTCTCTCTCTCTGTCTCTCTCTGTGTGTGTGTGTGTGTGTATTGGAAGTTGGAGAAGGGCTAAGTCTGATATATAAGCATTCTGGTTTTTGTTCACTTTGTAACTTTGCTGTAGACTAGGTAATCCAATTAGAAGAGTTAGCCAGAAACATACCTTGAAAACAGCCACAGGTCCCCTACCCACCTAGCAATCAAAAGCAAGGCTCTGCTAATCCTTTCTATCTTAGACACTTACAAATTGATTGTGTAAGGCTTTGAGAAGAAACAAGAATACATGACTTTCCAAACCAAATGTTCTTAGCACAACACACGAGAAGTAGGAAATATAAAGGAGAAAAAAACAAAACCAAAACAAAACATAAAACCTTTCCTTGTTTACACCACCCCAAATTAAACTTTCTCCTGGAACCAAGTTAGACATCAGTATAGAAAACACATAACCAAAATGCAATGTGCCTCGTGACTTGTAGGACAAAATCAAAACTAATTATCATTAGCCTAGCTTTTTTTCTATTTCTCAAAACTGGGCACCCGAGATGCTGGAAAAAGCACTAATTTCCTTCTTTCTCTCCACTCTCTATTTAGTCCAAATGATTCTCTGTCTTAAAGGTAGCTAATCAAACAACAAAAGCATAAAAGAATAAGAAAGATGGTAAATTATAGAGGAAAAGAGTATATAGTTACTAATAGGTATATAGAAAAGAATTACTATAAACTCATTTAATAGCAAAGAATTAAAAAAAATAAGAATCCAAAATTACAAGACAAAATTAGGTTAGGTATAGTTTTAAATTGACTATATCAGATCTTAGTGTTTGGGAGGATAAACTGGTAGTCAAATTTACAGCAATGATCAAAGGTACAATGCAGGCTCCCTATGATTCAACAATTCTGGTTCTCAAAATCTACTCTGATGAAACGCTGGTATATTTATCCACAAGATTCATTTTTACCTTGGATTTAAATTTTAAAAACTGGAGACAATTCTAATGTTTCTCAACAGTGGAGTAATCAATAAGTGGTAGCATGTGACTTCTATAAAATTATATAATCATTTTGAAGAATGTGATATATTAAAATAGCAAATCATAAATGTATTCTACCATATTATGCACCATACATATCAAATGTGAATTCCATGGATGTATATTTTGGCTGTATACATCTGCATATATATGTAAATATATGGAGAGTCTTTTGGAAGGCTCCACCTAAATGATATAAAGTGATTTTCCCTAAATGAGTATGAAGGACTGTAGATAGGATAAAAAAGAAAAAAAAAAACACAGAAGGATGAGAAAACATTATTTATTTACTGCTAGTCAATAAATTCAGAGAAGTTTCAACTTTTTAAAATATATACTAAACTTTTAGGATGGACTATTAGGGAAAAATAATAACAATAAATCCATTTCTTCCTTCATTTCATTTCTTGTTGTTGGAAATTAAATAAATAAATAATGAAATAATAAAACTTAATTAAATGAAACTGTTAAAAATTGTAAAATGTTTAGATTATTCATAATATGACAATCAATACAACAAAATCAGTGGATAAATGATCAGCTTTGAAAGCACAGGCAGAGCAGGCCTATTCCGAACAGTGGCTACAGTTTTCTTTTTTTTTTATTAATTATTTTTATGTATTTTCATCCCAAATGTTGTACCCCCCTTAGTTCCCCTCTGCAGAGTTCTTCCCCACATACCCCCTCCTGTTTGCTCTGAGAAAGTGTCCCACTTAGCTATCCCCCAACCCTAGGGCATCAAGTCTCCATAGGATTAGACACATCCTCTCCCACTAAGGCCAGACAAGGCAGCCCTTTGCTATATATGTGCCAAGGTATCTTGGACCAGCCTGTGTATCCTCTTTGGTTGGTGACTCAGTCTCTGGGAGCTCCCAGGGGTCCAGGTTAGTTGACATTGTTGGTCTTCCTAAGGGGTTGCTCTCCCCTTCAGTTCCTTCAATCCTTCCCCTAAAGTTTCTGAAGGGGACCCTGACCTCAGTCCAATGCTTGGCTGTGAATATCTGCATCTGTCTCAACCAGATGCTAGTAGAGCCTCTCAGAATCTCCTATCTGCAAGTATAACATAGATTGTAATAGTGTTGGGTATTGGTACTGTTCCGTAGGATGGACCACCATGTTTGGCTGGTTACTGGTCAGCCATTCCTTCATTCTCAGCTCCATTTTTGTCACTGCATTTCTCTTAGAAAGGAGCAATTTGGGGTCAAAAGTTTTGTAGATGGGTTTGTGTTTCCATCTTTCCACTGGGGGTCCTGTCTAACTAGTAGAGGTAATCTCTTCAAGTTCCATAACTGAGCTGTTGGTCATTTTGGTTAAGGTCACCTTCACTGAGTCCTCAGAGCCTCCCCCAGCCGAGGTCTCTGGGACTTTCTAGAGGTTACTCCCACTGCCCACCCCAGGCAGCTGCATATTTCCATTCAGTTTCCTGGCCCTCTGGGCCTCTCTCCTGTCTTCTCACATACCAAATCCTGCCCTACTTTCCAATCCCCTGCTCCTCTTCCGTCCAGGTCCCTCCCTCCTGCTGCCTCCCTTGATTAATTTTTCCCCCTTCTAAGTGAGATTTAAGCATCCTCACTTAGCCTTCCTTCTTGTTTAACTTCTTAGGTTCTATGGGGTATATCATAGGTATTCTGTACTTTTTGGCTAATATACACTTATCAGTGAATATATACCATGCATGTCTTTTTGAGTGTGGGTAACATCACTCAGGATAATACTTTCTAGTTCCATCCATTTACCTGCAAAAATCATGATATCCTTGTTTTTAATAGCTGAATAGTATTCTATTTTATAAATGAAACCACATTTTCTTTATTTGTTCTGAAGAATCTGTGGGAAATAGCTGAATAGATAGCTGTTCTAAAAGAGTATATGAGTCTAAGAGAGTTGGTGAGAGAATAAAGCAATTATTTCATTCTTGGAATATTTTATAAGCATTGTGAAGGCCTGTGCCACAGCATACAGAAGGAATTGGTAGTTATAAAAATGGCATAGATAGGATAAAGGAGAGCTAGATAGGTAGATCCTTGGTAGACATTATAAAAACATTTGGATTTATTCTGAGGAAGAAAACAGTTTGAGAATATGATATGACTTGAGTGTGAGTCAAGTCTCATGTGCTGGCATCTATTTTTCATAGGTGCAATGTTGAGTGTAGGATCTTTAAGAAATACTTAGTGAAAGGTAAGGACTCTTTCATGAGTAGATTCAGGCTAATCTCATATTGTGGCTTTGGACTTGCAAAGGAAAGTTAATTCTTGGACAGATTTTGAAATAATTTAATATATTCTGGTGTTTTACCTGCATATATTGCATACATGTCTGTGCACTATTTGTCTGTGTGGTGACCTGGGAGGCTACAAAATATATCTCACTTTCTGGAACTAAAGTAACTGGCTTTAGTCGCCATATGGATTCTTGGAATCTGTAGAGGAATTTTAATCCAACAGCACAATGACTTTGGCAAAGGATCACATAAAAAGTTTTTTGAGGTCTATGTGATCTGGCTGGAATGTAGACACACCTTTAATCTCTATGAGTGAAGCACAGACAAGAAGGTGCACACCTTTAATCCCACACAATGTAGATAAGGTTAGTTTGTAGAAGAGAGAGTTGTTTCAAAGTGATATTTCATTTAGGCACAGACAAAGTGAAAAATCAAAGATTTGACAGAATGAGATAGAGATAGTAGAGATAGGATACACTCATATATCCAGAGGACAGGAAAGATAATGACTTAGGAGAGCAGCAGCAGAGAGAGAGAGAGAGAGAGAGAGAGAGAGAGAGAGAGAAGAACAATTTTACCAGAAAAGTTTTATAGAGACAGGATGCTGAAGACAGAATAAGCCAGAGAATGAGAACAAGCCAGAAGGTTAGAAAAGGATGCCAGAGGTAATTTGAGGCCAAGTAGAGGAATTAATTGAGAAGCTGAGTGAAGCCAGTTTGGCACTTTCACTCAGGCACCTTGGAGAGGAGTTTGGTTGACTTAAACCAGCCAGCCAGAGTTCAGAAAGAACTAAATAGGGTAAGCATACTCAGTAAGACTCTAGGATGACAATTACTCTTACATGAAACAAACCTAGGTTTCTTGAAAGAGCAGCTAGTGCTCTTTAACTGCTGAACCATCTTCCAACCCCTTTTACAATAAAAGACTACCTCATGTTTTGATGTCTTCCATGTAAGGGTAATTGACTTTCTGCTCCATCACTGTTAATGCCACAGTCCCTAGGACTCTAGCACCATTCTCTTCTCATAGCAACACAAAGTAGAATAAAGCAGAAGAGGAGGAATATTATTCAAAGAGATTATTAAAGATAGTGTTCTGAATACTGCAACAACAACCTACCACTAGGAACTAACAGTAAGTTGTGAAGGTCATGAACTTGTTAGAATACTCCAAAAGAAAAGTAGGTCTGGGTAGGCTGTGATAGTAGAAGTTAAAGTATTAAGAAGGGATCTATATTCTGAAAATTTTATGAAGACAGACTTCCTGACATATTAAAAGGAGAAGAAAGGTATTTAAAACCCCATTGACCAAAACATGTGGGAGAAACAGTGTAAAGCCTATGAACCAAAGCATTTGTAATGATGGACTGTAATCTCTGTGGGCAAGGAAAACTACAGGTGTGTCTGGTGAAGCAGGGTAGATCCAAGAGTTCATTTTGAAGTTACTGAATTTGTCAGACTTCATTGATGATAGTCAAGGAGAAAATGAAAAATCCTGAGATGGAATCTTGGAATCAAAGTCAGTTGTGACTCTGCACATGGAACGAAATCAGTATTTACACTGTATGATAAGTCAAAACTTACATAAAGCACTCAAGAAAATAAGCAAACAACCCTTTAGTTACAGAAGAAAACATAATCCTGAATAAGTTCTTGTCCTTTTGGCTATGAAAGGTAGTAAGATGAGACAAAACAAATGAATAAAGATACAACTAAATCAAAGAAATGAGACTGTACAACCAAATGAAGAAATTATTCCAAAAGGGGTAAAGCTGACAAATTGTTTTATATCCTTTCAATTGAATCAGAAGTAAGTGAAACAAAGTTACTCTTATATATAACCAGAAGGTGTCCATTGGTGTCTGTAACAAGAGCAATGTGAGTAGGTATGTCAAGGCCCGTACTTGGCTACCCTGAATGTGAAAGCATCTTCGGAGCCTACAACAGTCATTCCACATAGTCAGTGCTGATGAGTCTCCATCTTCAGAATATTGCTTCTGTGTTCAGAAATAATGGAATCTTTTAGAGCCAAATCTAGTGAATTAAGTGAGTGTGTAAGCTATGTAATTCTATTTGGGGTTGAAATGAGGTGTGATTACAAAGTAATGAGACTTATTTCCTTGAATGACTCATAAATTGGCTCTAAGGAAAATTCCAGAGAAAAAGTTACTGAATCTGGAAGGGGAACAATTTTATCAAGAAACTATCATGGAAAGAATGAGTTTTAAATTGACTTTATTGGGGCATAGAAATAATGGGTGGCAGACATGAAGAATGACCTTAATCAGTGAGGGTCACATGTCTATAAAGTTTCAATATTTCTTGCATGTTTCACCAGATATACTTAAAATAAATGTACAGAATCTGAGTATATGATTCAGTAGGTAAAACACTTTCTGATCAAGTATGAGGATCTGAATTTGAATCCCCAAAACATAGATGAAGTCAAACATAGCAGAACTCTCCTTGGAAGCTTTTGGGTATATCCAGCAATAAGAATGCAACTATTCCTATATCTCTAAGAAGGTAGAAAGCAAAGATGGTGACTGGATGCAGACCTCTGACTTCAACTCAAGTGCCTTGCCACATGCTTACCTG
>JADRCH010000511.1:555819-603319 GCA_019843965.1 Rhynchomys soricoides | reverse complement strand
ACAAAGTCTAAGAAATGATCCAGACACAAAGGAAACAAGCACAGAGCTCTCATGGAGGAAACTTGAAACAGCACCAATAACTCTATTCTATGTATTCAGAGTCTTAATGGCAAGGAGTTAATTACTTGCCGTAATGTCTTCTATATAAGCAATGGCTATCAAAAGCACTGTTCACTTCAGAGCAAGTGCTGATATTCAGGATCTCACTGATAATAGTTTAGAATTTCTATCTTTGAATCTAATTGGTTGATGTTTGGAAATATAAATGTGCTAATATAGCTGTGTGTATACTTTTTAATCATTTGTAATATAGTAGCAGAAATGGTTTGTGAACCCTGAAAGACCGACCAATCAGGAGCTGATATGATGCAAGCACACAAGGGTCTTTATTTACAAGCTCAAGCTTCTGCTTAACTCACTGCCAATCCACAGGATCACAGGATGGTTCTGGTGGAGAAAAGCCCTGAACACTTAACAGGACAGGGTTTTACTAAAAATGGCAAGTGATGGGTGAGTGTTTTTAGCCTGGGGGGTGGGGGGGGGAAGTTGCTACTGTGGCTGTGTGCATAATTGTCTGGTGCTGGAAGACAACCATAAACTTAACTTCTGTTTTCCTCCTGATTGGTGGTTGGTAGGCAGGGGCGGGCTTGTAACCTGGACGTGTTGGGAGAATAACCTGGAGAATGGTGCTAGACACAGGTCTTGTTGGGGAGTGGGGGGATGGCTAATGTGGAAACTGGTGCTAAGTACCATCCTGTTGGTTTATTTGGGTTTAAACTTAGGTCACGTTCTCTAAAATGGAGTCTGAACCCCAAAACGCTGGTCTCTCAGTAACAAAATAAATAGACATGGAATCAGTGGAAATAAACTTGGAGGACAGTATGTCATGTAAAATGACTCAAGCACAAAAAGAAAATACTACATGATCTCACATAAACGTGGAATGTAAAAGGGTCAAATTCATAGAAACAAAGAATAGAATGGAGAATTTCAAGTGCTGAGGACGGGAAGAAACATAGGAGTGACAGATAAAGATATATGTTTCAATTGTGGTCTATAGTACAATATAACATTCAAATGCATGTGTGTGTGTGTGTGTGTGTGTGTGTGTGTGTGTGTGTACATGCATACATATAAAAGGTTAGTTGGTCTTTCGGGTTCATGAATGCCTCCCGGTACTACATAACAAATGATTTAAAAATATATACACAATTATTTAACACATTTATATTTCCAAACATCAATTAATTAATTCAAAGCTGGATTAAAAGTATATATACTTTCTATTCATACATAAGGTACTTAAAGGCATATGCAGACAACTTTGATTTTTTTTTTTCTGTGTGTGTAACATAGCTAGCCCAGCACTCAGTAAATATCATTTGCCTTCCTAAATTATGGAACGTTCAGGTGTTCAAAAACATCATTAAGCCTTTCAAAATTATTTTCTTCAACTTCTAAAAATCTCAGGGTCTCAAGATCTCAAGCTACTTCCTCTCTGTCATTGTTTCTGTTCTGTACCACTGTATACTCCATTGGACAGTGCTCATTTGCTGCTCTACCTAATTGGTGGCACTGGGTAAGTAGGGGTAGCATTCTGTTTCCTTCACATCTCTCTTGGTAACTATAACTCAGTATATATCAGATTATGCTTGTTTCCTAAAGTTAATTATAAGCTGAGAATGTGAGCCATGATGCTTTTCCATACAAATTTAGTTTTGTTTAACTTTACTTGTAAGCTACTTAATAAAGCAAGACCTTTGTGAATAATGTTTACTGTCTCCTGCCCTCTTCAGTTTAGCCTTTATTTTTTACCAGCACAAACTCATAAGTGGTCATATTTAAGGATCCATTTGGCATGATAAGGGGAGAGGATAACATTTTGGTACTTTTCAAAATTTTGCATTCTACACAGTGGCATCAAATAACTTTGTGTCCTGTGTTTCTTTCTCTAAGACAACTCTAAAAATGCTAATTGAGCTTTAACTATCTGTGGTTCAGATAGAAACATCTTTGTAATTCCTCAGTTACTTGGAATCATAGGGGAAGGGGAGAGGTAAGGTGATTAAGGAGCTGCCAGCAAGGAGGGTCTTATCCCAGATGAGATGCTTGCATAAGAGAAACTAGCTTTTATACCTTTCTTTTTCTGCTTGTGTTTTATTAGAGGCCAGAAGAAAAGTGCATTTGTTGGTGAGGTTTCTCCCTGGTGCTTGGGATTGTTTTATGGCTTTGTTATCTAGCAAGTGCTCTAGGCACCTAGAAGAGGAAAGAGCAGTAATACCTGAGTCAGAAGGTCTGTGTTCAGATATCAGTTTGATAAACCTGGGCAAATCCTAAGACATCTCACAACCTTTAGACTAATAAAAAGAGATGGAGATCCCTATGTGGCCTCTGCCTGTGTGTTACCTAAGTCTTTTCTTAACACCTCACTTTGTTCTTTTATTGTTAATCATCACTACTAGAAAACTGAGCATGCACTCAAACAAATACATGCAGATAATTAGAAATGCAAAGTCAAATGTAGATTCCATTGCCTACCTGATCTATAGATTCTGAATCTGAGTAAGATCTAAGTGATTGATGGGTTTAGATACAGAATCTCTTCCAATATGCTTCTTCACTCAGCCTGAAGAATGCTTATCCTCAGGACTTATATGCATACAATATTAGCTGTTACCTGGCATTTTTCTTCAACACCTGGTGTCCTCAAAGAGTTATATTCAACTGCATTGCTGATCTCTGGTGACTTAATGTGCACCTAAGATACTGACAATTCAGTGATGCCCAACTGATGTCAGAGAGGTACTCTTGAATATGTCAATCAGTCTTCTAGAAGCTCAGCAATATTCATTGCAATAAAAATTCAAGAGAATCTATTTTCAAAATAAATGATACAATGTGTTTGGAGAGACACACATTTATTTATTCATTTATTCCAGAAACACTCCTTAGGAAGCCAGCAGATGTTGGAAGAATTCCCAGTGAGACTATGAAGAAAACTGAGACACAGCTCTGTCTTCAGGATCTCAGAAATGTGAAAAGTCTCAATTTTCATCTTCTTTCCTTGGCTACCCCTGGACTTTCAGCCCAAGGCATTTCAGAGAGCAGAGAGCATTTTGCTCTCAGAACTCAGGTGTTTACTCTTACCTTAGCTTTTGTCCAGAAAAGACAGTTTGGAGATTTCCCAAGGACCTTTGCACAGTTCACTATGCCATAAACTATTGCTTCATTCACCTGCCCGTGAGGTTATGGTCTTTGTTCTCAGCTGAGCTATTTCTAGTTGCAAAACAAATTGAAACTTAATTACATTTACAATAGGGAATCCAATAAACACACTCAAGAGTTGGGTGAATAAAATTAAAAAACAATGTAGTTGAGGCAATGTGAGCTATGCAAAGTGTTATCCTTGATGTATCTTTACAATCACGTGTATATCATAATTAAATCATCTATATTAACAACACATACTTAAAATTGTGTGTTTACTATTACTGTGAATAGAAATTTGGAGCACCTAGAATCATGACTCACATAAATAAAAAACAGAAGTTCAGAAATTATGCTCTAAAAGGTTAGACAACACTGTAATTGCTAGACCACTTGTCATGTTAGAAGAATTAATCTTTAAATAAATACATCTCATCAACTGCAACAGTTTAGACGCATCTTGTCAAATTCCTAGCCCCAATGTGGAATGTTATACCATGGTTACAAGCATAGGAGTGGAGCAGAGGGGAAGCTTATACTCTGATCTCACTTTTCAAATTCAGTAGTCAATACCTTATAGAAATTGTCTTTTAAGTTTTGCTGGCCATTTAAAATGTCAACTAATATTCATAAACATCTATAAACTGACCTCTATATTATCATAAAGGTATTTTCATTCTTAAACTTCTTTACTGTTTAATCTCATAAAGAATTTGAAAAAATGATATATGGTGGATACGTGGAAACTTCTATTACTAAAAAGCATTAACTCTTCTTTGGGCTTACGTTTGTGGGCTTCAATCTGTGGGTCACAAATCCTTGGGGGTTGACCAACCTCTTCACAGGAGTTGCTTAAGTCTATCAGAAAACACGGATAGTTATATTAAGATTCTTAACAGTAGTAATTATAGTTATAACATAGCAACAATGTAATTTCGTGGTTGGGAGTCACTATAACATGCAAAATTGTATTAAAGAGTCTCAGCATTAGACAGATTGAGAACCATTGCCTTATATGATAACTAAAAAAATGATGAAAGCCTAGCAAACTGCCTAAATTTATAAAAAGTTTTATCTGACATTTGTTACTCAACTGTATATTCATTAGGCAATACTGAGTCAAACTGCTGAATTCTCCTTATTTTTAATTTTTTATTGTTTCATATGCATATAGAATTAAAGGTGATTATGTCTACACATTGTTTACTCCATCTGTCTCCATATTCCCACAATATATCCCCTCCCAACTTGATGTCTTTTTTTTTATAACCTATTACATAAAGTTAGTACTATCCACATGTGAATGGGTATGAGTTAGGTGTGTGTGTGTGTGTGTGTGTGTGTGTGTGTATACACTTGTTTGTGGATATTGAGGAGTCCAGAAGAAAATATGAGATCCGATGGACTTGGAGTTTAAGGTGGTTATTAGCTGCCTTGTGGTTACTGGGAAATGAACTTTGGTATTCTGCAAACAGCAAACACTCATAACAACTGAGCTATCTCCAGCCCTATGATTGTTCTCATTGCCCTCTTTATTTTGCATCACTCCTTACTTTTGCACTAAAGAATGGTACCAGCTGGTGACTCCGGATCTATCTAATGCCCCATTTACATTGATGGCATATAGATAAGTGATTTTTCTAAGTCCAATCACCTTAGATTTCATAAACATCAGGATCCTACAGAACAGACCACTTCACAGATGAGAAAAATCATCTATGAGAATGAGGTTGCAGGACGACTCAGAAGTAATCATCTTATGAGGACTAGTTTGTCTCTAAGGATTTCTAATGATTACATTGTAGAACCAGAGCCAAGACAGTTATCAACTAGACATTTACAAGGACTGCTTAACTATGCATATTTTTCTTTTTGGTTTTGTTTTTGGTTTTAGTTTGGTTTTATTCTACCTTTTCAAAGTTAATTATTTTATTTATTTACATTCCAGCCATTGCCTCCCTTCCTGTTCCCCCCCACACAGCTCCCCATTCCATTCACCCTCCCCTTTGCTTCAAGAGAAGGTGCTCCCTCTCCCCCCAACCCCAGCCTAGGGTATCCCCTTCCTTGGGGCCTCAAGTCTCTGGAGGATTAGGCAGGCACATCTCCCACTGAGGCCAGACCAGCAGTCCTCTGCTATGTATGTTCTGGGACCTTAGACCAGCCAGTGTATGCTGCCTGATTGGTTGTTCTACATTAAACAAAATCTCAATCTGCAGCTAGTCTGGAATTCACCAAACCCATCAAGCCTGAAACTTGCAGGGAACCCCCTATCTTATTCTTCCCAGTGCAACAGTGACAGACACGCCTCTTCAAGATTGGCTCTCATTATGAATCCTTTTGCCTTTATCCTAATGCTTCTTTTAGTTAAACCTAAAGCTCATGTCACTACAGGGAAGCTTGACTTGGAGCCCCTTTATCAGTTCTTCCCAATGTGGCTACTTGATTTAATCTCTCTGGTTTTCATGTTTACTCATCTTTTTCATTGGATTTTGGGCATATGCAGCTGAGCCTAGCCATCTTGGGTTCCCCTATCTAGAGCTTTTACCATAAAACTCTGGTTACATATGAGCATTTGAATGGCATTTTCAGAATTTTTTCTCTTGTACAGCTCACACACATAATCACCCTATTTTCAAGCTTAAGATTTCCATTATTGTTTTTTTATCTTTTCCAATTTAAATTTTTAGACTGTTATAACAGATGAAAGACTGGTTTTCTAATGGAAATGCTTAAGTCATAATAACATGAATGTTGTCACTATAATTATCATTTAAAGAGAGGAGCAGAATGTGAGGTAAAAGGATAGACTCATTAATTCCCCTGACTCTAACCATGAGTATTCAGATACAGCTCAGAGAGAAAGGCCAAAAGTCAAATCAATCTAGCTATGAATGTTTAGTGTGGTGAAATGGATTGTCACAAAGCAAAGGAAAGAACAGGCAACTGGTCCACCCTGTTAACCTGAAGCAACAAAATAGAAATGTTAATTACCATTCAGATTATCATTCCATAATGATGTCTTTATTGTGGTAATGATGAAATTTTAAATAGAGTTAAACACATTGTCAGATTTTTAGCTTAGTTTATTGCTAGAATTTGTCTAGATATTTCTTTTAAATGTGCCTTGGAGAGTAAAATATTGTTAGATTTTCATATGAATAAATATTGTGCATAAATAAATCTATTATGTAACATCTAGAAGTTACATTCTTATTATTTTGTTAAAAATAGTGTTCAAATCTCACACCATAAACAAGAGAGGTGGATCAGAGGCTAAGAGTGCTTGCTAACAACCCTGAGGACCTGCTTTTGATTACTCAAGATTCATATGGTACAAAGAAAGTACTCATATAATTTGTCCTCTGACTTAAAAAGGACAGTGATACATGTGCCCGGACACATTCACTCACAAAGTAAATGTAAAAGTTCTTTAAGAAAAATCTTACAACACATAGTATTTTTAAAGTAAAGCCATACATGTATTCAGTCAATATATTTTGCAATAACTTTCTCCAGAAAACAGAAATAATATATATGAAATACTCTGGGAATCACAAACATCTTCAATAGAGAAACTTTTTTTTTTAATTTCATACAGTTATACAATGTATTTTAAGCATATCTATTCCCCATTACATCTCTCCAATTCTGCTCACTCCGCCTCCCTCCCAACTTCAGCTCTCAATAATTTGTTATCCAAGATTTAAGTAAGGTTACAGTGAAGTCTAGACCAATGTGTAGACAGCTTGACAACAGAGCTAGGTTCAGAATAGTACCCTCAAATTTTTATTTTTTTAATTTTATAGTTAAAAATTTTAAAAATAGAGTTGTGTTCTTGAGTTACTACACTATTATGTGTACATATTATAAAATTTTAATAAACCTGAATTAAAATGTGAAGCATTCATATAGTCACAAACATAAAGGATAATGGTTGAAATTATGGATCTTATAACAAAAAAGGAATCAATATATTGATTCCTTAGGTATAAAGTCACAATGAAGACATGTGCATGGAGAGGGAGAATTGAGCAAAAGAAGTAAATTCTGTATAGCTCCAAGTGCAGATTCCATTCCTCTACAAGTGGTCTCTGCTACCATAGAGGGTGAAGTACCAAAAAATATAGATAAGTCTCTTTTCTTCACAATAGCTTCCTGAAGATTTTTCAACCTATCCTCCCTCCTGCTCTGCTTTTTTCCCCCTCCATTTGTTTATTTATTCACTTTACAGCCTGATCACAGCCCCCCCTCCCTCATCTCCTTCAAGTCCTATGCTTACACTCCCTCCCTCCTCCTACTTCTCTCATAGGAGGAGAGGTTCACCCCATGGTTGCCCTCTCATCATAGTACTTCAAGTCATAGTAGATCTAACCACATCATCCCCACTGAAGCCAGACAAGGCAGCCCAGCTATAGGGAAGGAATCCAAAGGTAGGCAACAGAGTCAGAGACAGCCCCCACTCCAATAATTAGGGGACCCACATAAAGAACAAGCTGCACAGCTGCTATATATGTATAAGAGGACTAGGTCCAGCCCATGTATGTTCTTTGGTTGGTGGTTTAGTCTCCATGAGACCCCACGGATCTAGGTTAGTTTACTCTGTAGGCCTTCTTGTGGTGTCCTCAACCACCCTAGCTTTCTACCCTGCACTCTTCTAAAGGACTCCTGAGCTCAAGCTCTGCTTATTATTTGTCTGTAGGTCTCTGCATCTGTTTCCATCAGCTGCTGGATGAAGCCTCTCAGAAGATAGTTATGCTAGGCACCTGTCTGCAAACAAAAACAGAATATCATTAATACCATTTAATAGTGTCAGTGTTAGTTGGAAGATGACTCATTTCCAAACAGATCATGCCAGGCCAACACAATCCCACAAGAAGAGGGTTTTTATTGAATGGAGGTGGGGAAAGTGAGGAAGAGAAGAAAAAGAACAAAGGGTCAGGGTCTCTGCCTTTTATTTGTGTCATGATGTATATGCCAAGTAATGACATGCACCACTTCACAGTGAGGCATCCACCTGGAGTGTGTGGCTGTTGCCATAGCAACAGATGCAGTGTCCTTGTCGCCTAGGGATGACATCATCACTGGATTCAGAAGCTGACTGTAAACCATTTCTGATGCTAACATACCTCCCTTTTTCTTATCATAAAGAGAAGAAAAAAGGGGGAGGTGAAGGAAGCTGATGGTGATAGGGTAATAGGGGCATCTGATCTCTTGAATTGCTTCCTGCTGTCTAGGGGCATCTTCAATTTCAGGGTGTAGCTGACTTTCATCATTGGTAGTCATTTGTATCAGGCGCCCCTATGGATAGTGGCTGGTAATTCTGTAAAAGGAACTGAGATTCCATGGGTCTTGTATACAGAAGAAGAGAATCTTGTGTTGCTTATAGAAGAAGTGCCTTGGTCCTTGATCATAACATATGTATCTGGCAAGATACCAATATGCTCAATCCCCATATTCATTTGGCCATTTTTTTACAATCATCCTTAGTCTGGTCAAAGAGGAAACAAAGAAAGAGATCATAATACTTAGATGGAATGACTGATATAGGGATGACAGCAATTTTATCAGTTCCCTGCATCCAGCTATTTGGAAAACTGTTCTCAGTGGGGGTTTCTTGAACCTTGAATCTCCATATGTAAGGGCTACCCTGTATGGAAACAAACAGCAGGGGGAGGTTGAGAAACCCTTGTCTAATTCTGTTGGGTTAAGCCCAGCTGCTGGAGTAAAATCTCATTTTTCTGAGACTGAAGACAAAATAGGTGGTCTTCTTCTGGTATTTAAGAAAGCAGGGTC
This sequence comes from Rhynchomys soricoides, assembly GCA_019843965.1. NCBI lineage: Eukaryota > Metazoa > Chordata > Mammalia > Rodentia > Muridae > Rhynchomys > Rhynchomys soricoides. The sequence continues at coordinate 594,319 of JADRCH010000511.1, read as the reverse complement.
CTCTTGGGGTCAAGGTGTAGGAAGAAGAGTTATTTTGAGGTAGAGGGATGAAAGGTTTGAGGTTAGACAGGTGGACCCAATGAGAGAGTCCCTGGAGTTTAGCAGCTTTGGGAGTCACAAGAAAAGTACCTTGAAAAGGCCCTGCCATTTAGGAGAAAGAGGTGAGGGCCAATGATCTGGAAGGGATAGATGAACTTGCTCTCCAGTGTTGACAGGCAGTGGATGGGAGACAGTGTGTGGCCTTGGTAGACAGTGGTCAGCAAAGTTCCATAGAAGAGAGCAGAGGTGGCAGAGTAATGGGGTAAGAAGATGATCAGGGAGGGGAGAACATTTAGGTGAAAAACCAGGAATTAGGACAGGAAGTCCATACATGAGTTTGAAAGGTGAGATGAAGAGAAGTCCCTTGGGGAGATCTCGTAGCCTAAAAAGTGCCAGAGTTTTACCCTATCAAGGTGAAGTTCCTGTGACAGTTTGACAAGAGTGGTTTTAGGGAGCAGTTAGTTCATTCTACCTGTCCTGAAGACTAGGGATAGTAGGGAATATGAAAATGCCAGTGGATGTCTAGGCTTTAGATAGAGTTTTAGAAATTTGGAAAATTAATTCAAGACCATTGTCTGACTAGAGGGAGACTGAGACACCAAATCAGGGTATGATTTCTCAGAGGAGATCAGAAACTGTCTAGCCCTTTTTTTTAGTTGTGAGGAATGCTTCCACCCACCTCCAGAAGGTGTCCACCAAGACCAGGAGGTACTTGGCAAGTTTGACAGTGGGTATGTTAGTAAAGTCAAGTTGCCAGTCAGTTCCAGGAAGAGAACCTCTAGCCTGATGGGTAGGAAAGGGGTGCTACGGAACCTAGAGTTGGAGTCTGACATCTGACAGATTTTGCAAGAGTTAATGATAGATTTTAAGAAACTTAAGTCCTAAGGAGTAGGCTGTAGTTGGGTTTCAACAAAATAAAACAACAGTTGGCTGTTAGAATGAAAGAGTTGGTGAAAATAGGACAGAGTTGAGTGTCATGGAGGGAAAGTAGGGATGAAGGTTGCAGTGTTAGAATGTCCTGGGGAGGGTGAGATGAGTCTAGGACCCTAAGGTCCTCAGCTCTAGCTGCCTCATCAGCTCTGTTGTTTGCCTTGGAAATGATAGTCATCTGTCTGATGGGATCTTCAGTGGACAATTCCAATAGCTATGGGCAGATGGGAGGCCTTTAGCATGACCATAATTTGGTTTTCATTACCAAATTAGTATTAGTTACTAATCCTCCTTTTCTCGTAAGTAACCCACACTTTTTCCAGATATCAACATGGGACAGAAGGATATGGAATGCATATTTAGAGTCTGTGTAGATGTTGAGGGATTGTCCCTGTGCCAGTTGAAAGGCACAGGTAAGGGCAATCAGTCTGATGATTGATGATATGAGCAGGAATGGCCTGTGCCTCAATCACCTTTGTATCTGACACTATATTGTGGCCAATTCTTCTGGCTCCTTCGTGTAGAAAGGAGCTGACATCTGTATACCAGGTATAAATGGCCTGAGGATATGTGCCATCCTATATGTGTGAAAGATGAGGTAATAGTTCCTCTGAAGTTTCAGTGCAGGAGTGAGAGAGGGGAGATAGGGAGAGGTTAGTATTTGGTGGAGGAAGAAGATTGGAAATATTAAGATGCATGCATGATTGGAAGGTGGAGTCTTCTATTAGTGCATGATAATAACACTTCACACCCACCATGCTCCTGTTCATTATTTTAAGATTCACCAGTGTCATCAATACTCATATCACTTCAAGATGAAGGAACACTCCCAAAGAGGTAAGGACTTTCTACCAGTTCTCCAATCTTTTGAAGCTGTACTAGTCAAGTTTTTCTTTCTGGCAGCTGCACACAAAGAAGGAAGCATGCATAGATATGCACACACACACACACACACACACACTACTTATATTTTGTGCCTCCTTTATTTAGCATAATGTTTTACAAATCCACTCACAATATAATGCATTTCAAGATTTTATTGATTTTATGGATGAATAGTGTTCTTTTGTACTTAAAAAAATACTTTAAATAAGTTCCATTCCAGTTTTTTTTTTTTTGTGAGAATATGTGTAAGGAAATTGGTTAATCAAAATTGGTGTCTACTATGTACCTTGGATTTAAATATTATAGCCCTAAAATGAGGGAATATTCATCTGTCTATAAATGACATGAAAATATAAATAGAATTATGATTATAGTCATACATTTTATTTCACATTGTAATAATCTTAAAGTAATTCTTGAACTTCTGTACCTCTAGACATCTATCCTAGAGGACAGGACTTTCTCAAAGATGCCATTCTGACCTTCCAGTTATGGAAGGCTGCCTCTTTGCCATGGCAACTCTTCCAAACTATATATCTTCTGCCAATAGCCCTGCTCCCATGCTCTGCACACTGAAATACCACCTCAGCTGACTTTCTTGCTTTTCATACTCACATTTTTACTTCCACATGCTCACCTTTCACCTTCCCTCTGGTGTATTCTATAACTAGGACATATTTGAAATTACAAACATAAAAACACACTTATGGTTTCATTGCTGGTTCCAGAAACCCAGACAGACACTTTATTTCTTCATGAATTTTGAACATGTTCACAACAGACACACACCTGTGAGGAGACAGTGACCCATCTGACCACTTAACAACATCCTTGGCAATAAATGTGACTATAAGTACAACAATTCTGTGTTTTACAAAGTGGAATACACACTGTAAGGCAGTTTTGTTCAATTTATAGCTCAACTGATTACCCAGGTCTGTGAATATCCACTATATATCACTCAATTGCTAGACATGTATGAGCACTTCATAATGATTAAAGGCTTTCTCTTTTCATGAAATTGATGCACACATGATTTCTAAAAGTGTTTCCCATATCCAGTTGGAAACCAAGAGACTGTTTCAGGTCAAATTCAGTTTAGTATTTCATGGTACTGAAAAAGAAAATGAACTCTAAAAAAAATTAGTTGCTGCTAATGGGACCCAAAGTAACAGCACTTTGGGATAAATTTAACTGATGTGTTTTACTGCTAAACATTAACATTAACATGGACACTGAGACTCAAGCATTTCACAAGCCTAAGTTTGTAATTGAGATTCAGAGTATTTAAAACAGGTGGAGACCATGTATAGCCCCACTGGAAGTTTAGGCACTAGCAAATAGTTAAGTAGAATTTACTAGGCAAATAAGGAAACGTCACTCCGAATGAAGTCCTTTTGTTATGGATACATAAGGCATTGATACAGTATTTCCTGTTTTCATATTAATTGCTATCACAGTTGCACTGTTTCACAGAGATCATTTTTGTCTATTACTAACAGTCTCATATCTCTGAAGGCCAGGGTCAGACAGGTTTTGAAACAAGCATGTGAGGAGACATGATCAAACGTTTCTACTCAACAGTGTAACCATAGGCACTTTAAAACTGGGTTAAAATGCAAACTTTTCATGTGTATAGTAGAAACTGCTTCCACTAACAGAAGTGTATCATGGCATGGAACACAACTGTATGGAGTTTGTTTTCTTCATTAGAAAATTCATCATCCTCTGGGACACATGACAGAGATATCAAGCTGGGCAATGAGCAAATTAACAATTATGGTGGCTGGGAAAAAAATGCATGGAACATCAGTCCAGGCTGTGATGATTTCTCGAGTGTCCACAATTCTACAATTTTAAATAGTTTGATTTTTATTGTGATGGTTTTCTGTTTCTGGTGATGTCAGAGAACAGTCACACATTCAATAAGCTCAATGTTTGGGGTTCTTTGTAGAACTGGGTTAAAAGATATATTACCAGAGTACATTATATACATAGAAGAGCTTTGCAAAGACTAAGTAAAAGTATCATGTTAAAATTAAGATGAATTAAAAATGATAGAAATCCCATTAGATACTGAATAGACATAAGAGCTCTCAGAGGTAAATGAATGAACTATCACTGAGAAGAATGAACTAATTATTTGAGACACTTCACTATAACTTCTCTCAGTATCTGCTTCCAAACCATAATATAGAATGGTCTTCACATATGAGATCCTATAACACTGCATCCAAGACAACCTGTAAGTTACCCATTTCTAAAGATGTTGCTGAGGAAATGCCTTGTGTATCTATAAGAGCATACTGCTTTTAAAAATAAGAACAGAAAAACATAACCAGTGACTCTCCATTCAAGCTAGTACCCTGCAATGCATGCTACAACTCCCTGTACCTACAGTCCAAGTACATGTTGCCAACAACTGAGCCTCTATCTCAGAACATATTAGTAGAGGGCCAAATTTCAGGAGACAAAGACATTATTTCTCCCATTCTTATCATCTGTTCTATATTGCTCTTTACAACCACATCTTTATTTAGCCCCTTGTCTCTCCTCTCTTTTGCAAATACTAACAACACTACCTTTGTACCCTGTGGAGCCTCTACTTGGAAGTCAGTAATTTGGTTACATTTTTAGAATCTTAAACCTTTTCTCAGTATTCCTTCCATTCCAGTTGTGTGATAGAAAATTAGCCTGCTCTAAAGATGACAGTACTTTTTTTTTTTCAATTTAAGGTTAAGGCTCTCATTTTTCCCTGAGGTGAGAAAGTAGATATGATCTTGCCTTTGTAATCTCTAAAGTTATATGTGAAAGTTTCTTTTTCTACTCAATGGAAACTATTTTTCTGAGCTCATGCCCAGCCGGTATTCTTTGATACTTTCAGCCACCTCATTACAACCATCCACAGACTTTCTTTTGTTTTGTTTTGTTTATTTTCGATACTTTATTTATATTTCAAATGTTTTTCCCTTTCCAGGTCTCCCCTTTGGAAACCCTTTATCCCACTCCCAACCCTTCCTTTATGAGGGTATTTCCCCACCCACCCACTATTATCTTCCCTCCCTGGCATTCCCCTATTTTGGGGCATTTAGCACTCTCAGACCCAGGGGCCTCTCCTCCTACTGATGGCCAACAAGGCCCTCCTTTTCCACATATGTGGCCAACATCATGGGTCCCTCCATATGTATTCTTTGGTTGGTGATCCAGTCTCCAGGAGCTCCAGGAGGTCTGGCCAATTGACACTGTTGCTCCCTCCATGGGGCTGCAAACTCCCTCAGTTCCTTTAGTCCTTTCTCCAACTCCTCTGTCTGGGACCTCACACTCAGCCCAATGGCTGCTGTGAATTGAATCATGGGTATTCCGAACTTTTGGGCTAATATCCACTTATCAATGAGTACATACATATAATGATTGTTCTTTTGTGACTGAGTTACTTTACTCAGGATGATATTTTCAAGTTCCATACAGTTGCTTGTGAATTTCATGAAGTCATTGTTTTTAATAGCTGAGTAATAGTCCATTGTGCAAATGTACCACATTTTCTGTATCCATTCCTCTGTAGAGGGAACACAGACTTTCAAATATTCATTTATGTATGGTGATTATCTTTTCTTGCAATTCATAGTATTATTCCCTTCACATTCTCTCTTGCTGTGATCCAAGCCTGGGAAGTGACCATAACAAAAAGACGTTTGCTCAAAAGTTTTCACATATAGTAACTTCTTAAACTAAAATTATGCTCTCATTCTAGGACAACTACCCCCTTCCACTGTCTTAGCCCAGACTACCTCATGTCTAAATTACCAGTCAAAACATTCTAACTTTCTAGCCCTTCACTTTAATAGTTATTTTTAACATTTATTTATTGCTATTTTTGGAAAACTTTATATGTGAGTACTAGAAATGCATCATTTCAATCTCATACTTTCTTCCTCTGATGCATCCCATGCCCTCCCAACTCTGTCTCAACTTTATTATCTCTTGTTCTGTGATTATTTCTACACATAAATTGTAATGATATTGATGCGTCAATATCATTGGCATCTTCCTTCTTTAGTCTTCTGATGTCTCTCTGCAACACGTCCTAAATGTGTTCCTTTCTTCTCACCCCGATAATCTACTATTTTTATCTAGCATTTGTAAATGTTCCTTTTATCTTTGATTTTTATATTTCATTTGAACCTACTTATCAAACCCCCAGTCCTCCTTATATGAACCTACACAGCTGGGCATTCTGTAGTCACAATACATATAGATCCATCACTCAAAACTTGAAACTCTATCTTTTGATTCTGCCCTTGCTTTTATTATTAGAGAGAATCTTGTTATATAGAACAGGATACTTTCCAATATGCTAGGTAGTATGGACAGATTTCATAATTCAGTTCTCCTGATTCAGCTTCTTGAGTTCTAGAATTAAAATTGTGTAATCCATCTTTCAACATTTCCCAAAAGCATCTATTGTTCACTTTTACAAAAAAAAAAAAAAAGTCAGGCTTTAGTCTTTCCACCCAGTTAGTAGCTGATTTTGTTGTTATTGAAAAACCTATAATCTATCAGCTAATGATGCTTTCAACTGTCCCTCACTAGTTAAGCAAATCACCATGGTTCACATTTATCTTTGACCCAATTAAAGAATACATGGTTTATGGCCTATTCTCTTTACAGAGTTTCTTTCAGATACACACGTGGAAGAAGAGTCATCAGATGAGTTTTAACAGATGTAACGCATACTCTCCATAATTTGAAACTGAAGTAATATCCTAGAAAATGCCTTTCATTGACTCAATATGAGTTTCAAAGAAGTAAATAGAGGTATAAGTCTTCAATTAGAGGACAGTAGTCCATACTAAACTTGTAGAAGGTAGTAGTAGAAAGGAGACAGGTTTGGTAGGACAATAAGAACACAACAGAAAGTCCCTAGCAATTGTTTAAACGTCATCAACTCAAAGCACATTTCATATTCCATCATTTCAATATGTTGGTTGTCTGAATGACAAAATATAATTCCCATTTTGCCTAGTGCTTTCTCATATATGAGATTACTTAACTTAATGACTAGATTCCATATTAACTCTCAATTCTATGGGTGTCTTGGAGACCCATCCATTAAACTGATCTTTCGGGAAAGTCACTAATGTAGAATAGTTTTTAGCCAAATGTTACTCTAGATACTTTTAAAGAAAAAGTAGGGAAAGCTACTTATAACCATTGTTTATAGACTTATAATGAAAGCAATTTTAGGTTAGGAAAATGGAGATCAAATGAAAAATATTCACATTCAAAAAGTGAAGTCTCCACTGTTGATAATCATCAGTACTACTCTTAAGACACAGAGGGAGTGCTCAGGCTGCTCCCTATCTATTAGCTCACTATCAAAAGGATGCAGTGCCATAGATCTCTAAATTTTCAAATGGAAAACCAGACGACCATGTGAATAATGTCAAAAGTAACAGACAGATAAATGAGAAGCTAAGAATTATTGACAAAACAGGAAACCTCAGATGACCTTGTCTTTCTCATTATCAGAAATCTTCATCGAAGTTTATGTTGTACCAGGATTGCATGAAGATCCAAAGTTTTGACAAAGAAAACCCCATATAATAGAAAGAACCACAGTGTCAAGGGCTAATGGGAGTGAAACTAATAACAATTAGAGTCATGGCTGTTTGCTAAAGGTCACAGAAGTTTAATCTATAAAAGCCAGTGCAAATTACCACTTAGAACATCAAAATGATTTATTATGATTGTCTGCTTGTCTTAACTACTGTGTTTAGAGTAATAGTCCTTAAAGAAAACAGTTTTACTCTTACCTTACATGTGTGCCAGTTATAAAAGTGACATATTTTTAAACTATGAGATACTTTTTACTTTAATATTATGTTATACCTGCTGAATGCATGCCCCCATCCTCAAATGTGCTTTCTTGCTGAATCATGTGCATGCATTCCAACTGCTCCTTTATCTTGAGCTAGTCTGTCACAGGACTATCATGATCTTGACAAAAGCATTTCTGTGTCTGATGACTTTGATAAACTTTCTATATTAGTTTTTTTACTCATCAAGCCCAAATACCTCACAAATAGTAATTTAAGGCAAAGATGGTTTCTTATGGCAATTTGACTGAATGCATTTTTTTTTTTAATTTTTATTTATTTATTTATTTATTTATTTATTTATTTATTTTTTGGATTTTCGAGACAGGGTTTCTCATCATAGCCCTGGCTGTCCTGGAACTCACTCTGTAGACCAGGCTGGCCTCGAACTCAGAAAGCCACCTGCCTCTACCTCCCAAGTGCTGGGATTAAAGGCATGCACCACCACTGCCCTGCGACTGAATGCATTTTATTGTGATGGAAAAGGCATGTCAGAAGGAATGAAAGACAGCTTGGTTACGTTGCGTGCACATATAGAAAGAAGAGAGTGAGTAAGAAGTTTAGCTAGAATATTAAAACTTATACTACCAATCCCTCCAGTAACTCCAGAAAGGCTCTGCTTCCTAAAGGTTTTCCAACCTTCCAGAATAGCACCGCCAGCTGAGGCCCAAGTGTTCAAATACATGAATCTATGGAAGGAGTTTTTTATTCAAGCCATAGCATTGTCTCATACCACAACTGAATGCTTCAATCCAATTCATGACCAAAATATTTTACGATCTGATGTTGGTATTGTGTGACTAGACATAGGTGATAAGAATAGATATGCAGGCATAAGGTTGCAATGCTTAATATTTTGAGAATTCAGCTAACCTAACTAAATGGAGTCCTTTAAGAGCCTCATAAACCCAGTTCATCCATCAGTTGTGTTCTTTTTCTCTTTCTTTCTCTTTTAAACATTAGACATTTTAATTAAAAAGTTTAGAATTATAGTTTACATTAACAAATCAAATCACGGTTTTAGGTACAGATGATTCCTGGTCAGGTTTCAATAGGCACCATGATTTGCTGTGTGTTTTACATGACTTTAGGCCTTAACCTTGCCATTGCATCTAGGAGGTCAAGTGTCAATCATTTAGAATAGCTGGATTCAGCCTGTACTCCTCTCAGATATGTAAGATCTGCCTGGCTTGGGTAGGTTATTTGGCTTTGTATATCCTGTGGGGCAGCAATCATGGGGTGAATGATGTTATGGTTTGATTATAAAAACTCATAAAATTAAAAACTTTATCTGTCCATCTCATGAAGCTATAGCTATTATTTGGAGTTGGTGCTCAGTTGGAGGAAAGTTCCCAGTGTGGTATAAATTTGAAGGATATCTCTTGTCCCTGGACCCTTCTTCTCTATCTCCTTCTTAGGTGTCATGAGGGAAGCTGTTCAGATTCATTACCCACTTCTGCCATTTGTTCTGCCTCTCCTCTGGTCCAAGGCAATACAGCCAGATGACCAAAGATCAAAGGCTCTTAGCCATAATCCAAAATAAACATTCCTTTAAAACTGTTTCATTTGAGGTATTTTTGTCACAAGGATGAAAATCAAGTAATAAACAAGTGAAGGAGTTATGATGTGGAATTGCCTGGACAGATTTGAATTTCAATATATCACCTTGGGCATTACATTGAAACCATATGAGGCATAGGTGGAGAGAAGAGGCTTGGATTTGTTCAATAATCCAATAAGTCTATGCAAATTGGATAGTGGTTTCAGTTGCTGAGGATCAGCCTCAGTCATTTTCAGGTTCTTGAGAATGGTAGATTTGAATCTCTGTGGAATCAGTCTCAGGCAGTGATGCAGATCCAAGCTGAAGCAGCACGCTGAGACAGCTTGTAGCTTCCCTGAGACAACTTGCAGTTTCTCTCTCTCTCTCTCTCTCTCTCTCTCTCTCTCTCTCTCTCTCTCTCTCTCTCTCTCTCCAGTCTCTCTCTCTCTCTCTCTCTCTCTCTCTCTCTCTCTCTCTCCTGCCTGATGTTTTTCTCTCATTCATTTTATCTCTCTCATATTTTCTCTCCATCTCTGAGTCCACCTCAGTCTATTTTTTGCATATTTACTTTATTCACATTTCAAATGTTTTCCCTTTTAGAAACCCCCTATCCCCTCCCCCTGCCTCTATGAGGGTCCTCTCCTACCTATCCACCCACTCCTGTCTTCCCTCCATTGCATTCCCCTACACTGAGGCATCAAACACCCTCAGGTCCAAGGGCCACTCCAGATGTCCAACAAGGCCCTCCTTTACCACATATGCAGCCAGCACTATGGGTCTCTCCATGTGTATTCTTTGGTTGGTGATCCAGTCTCCAGGAGCTCCAGGAGGTCTGGCCAGTTGGCACAGTTGCTCCCTCCATGGGGCTGAAAACCCCCTCAGCTCCTTCAAGCATTCTCCAACTTATCAATCCAGGACCTCATATTCAATCCAATGATTGGCTACAAGCGTCTGCCTATATATTTGTCAGCCTCTGGCAGAGTCTCTCAGGAGACAACTTATCATGCTTTCATCAGCAAACACTTCCCAGAATCCATGATAATGTCTAGGTTTGATGGCTGTATATGGGATGTATCCCCAGGTGGGGAAGTCTCTGGATGGCCTTTCCTTGAGTCTCTGTTCCACACTTTGTCTCCATATTTCCTCCTGTGAGTATTTTGTTCACCCTTCTAAGAAACACTGAAGCATCCACATTTTGGTCTTCCTTCTTCTTAGACTTCATATGGACTGCAAATTGAATCATGGGTATTCTGAAATTTTGGGCTAATGTCCACTTATTAGTGAGTACATGCCATGTTTGTTCTTTTGTGACAGAGTTATTTCACCAGGATGGAAGTTTCCAGTTCCCTGCATTTGCACTCAAATTTCATGAAGTCATTGTTTTTAATATCTGAGTAGTAATCCATTGTGTAAAAGTACCATATTTTCTGTATTCATTATTCTGTTGAGGGACATCTGGGTTGTGTCCAGCCTCTGGTTATTATAAATATAGCTGCTATGAACATAGTGGAATGTGCCCTTATTACATGTTGGAGCTTCTTCTAGCTATATGCCCAGGAGTGGTATAGCTGGGTCTTCAGGTAATACTATGTCCAAATTTCTGAGGGTCTGCCAAACTGATTTCCAGAGTGGTTGTACCAGCTTGCAATCCCAGCAGCAATGGAGGAGTATTCCTCTTTCTCTACATCCTCGCCAGCGTCTGCTGTCAACTGAGTTTTTGATCTTAGCCATTCTGACTGGTGTGAGGTGGAATCTCAGGGTTGTTTTGATTTGCATTTCCCTGATGACTAAGGATATAGAACATTTCTTCAGGTGCTTCTCAGCCCTCCGAGTTTCCTCAGTTGAGAATTCTCTGTTTTGCTCTGTTCCCCATTTTTTCAATAGGGTTATTTGGCTCTCTGGAGTCTAACTTCTTCAGTTCTTTGATTATATTGGATATTAGACCTCTATCAAATGTACAATTGGTAAAGATCTTTTCCTAATCTGTTGGCTGCTGTTTTGTCCTATTGAGAGTGTCCATTGCCTTTCAGAAGCTTTGCAATTTTGCTAGGTCCCATTTGTTGATTCTTGATTTTAGAGCATAAGCCATTGGTGTTCTGGTTCAGGAATTTTCCCCATGAGCCCATGTGTTCGATACTTTTCCCCACTATCTCTTCCATTAGATTCAGTGTATCTGGTTTTATGTGGAGGTCCTTGATCAACTTGGACTTGAGCTTTGTACAGGGAGATAGGAATGGATCAATTTGGATTCTTCTACATGTTGACTACCAGTTGAACCAGCACCATTTGTTGAAAATGCTATCTCTTTTCTACTAGATGGTTTTAGCTCCTTTGTCAAAGATCAAGTGACCATGGGTGTGTGGGTTCATTACTGGGTCTTCAATTCTATTCCATTGATCTAACTGCCTGTCACTGTACCAATACCATGCAGGTTTAATAACTATTGCTTTTTAGTACAGCTTGAGGTCAGGCATGCTGATTCCCCAAATATTCTTTTATTGCTGAGAATAGTTTTTGCTATCCTGGGTTTTTTGTTATTCTGAATAAATTTGAGAATTGCTCTTTCTTAGTCTAAGAAGAATTGGGTTGGAATTCTGATGGGTATTGCACTGAATCTGTAGATTGCATTTGGTAAGATGGCCATTTATAGTGTATTAATCCTGCTAAGACATGAGAATGAAAGATCTTTCCATCTTCTGAGGTCTTCTTCGATTTCTTTCTTCAGAGACTTAATGTTCTTGTCATACAGATCTTTCACTTGTTTGGTTAGAGTCACACCAAGATACTTTATATTGTTTGTGACTATTGTGAAGGGTGTCATTTCCCTAATTTCCTTCTCAGCCTGTTTATCCTCCGAGTATAGGAAGGATCCTGATTTCGTTGAGTTACTATTATTTCTGGCCACTTTGCTGAAGTTGTTTATCAGCTGTAGGAGTTCTCTGGTGGAGTTTTTAGGGTCACTTAAGTATACAATCATATCATCTGCAAATAGTAATTTTTTGATTTCTTCCTTTCCAATTTGTATTCCTTTGACCTCCTTTTGTTGTCTAATTGTTCTAGCTAAAACTTCAAGTACTATATAGAATAGATAGGGAGAGAGAGGGCAGCCTTGTCTTGGCCCTGATTTTAGTGGGATTGCTTCAATTTTCACTCCATTTAGTTTGATGTTTGCTACTGGTTTGCTCTATATTGCTTTTACTATGTATAGGTATGGGCCTTGAGTTACTGATCTTTCCAAGTCTTTTATCATGAAGGGATGCTGAATTTTTTCAAATGCTTTTTCAGCATCTAATGAAATGACCATGTGTTTTTTATTTTTTCTTTGAGTTTGTTTATATAGTGGATTATATTGATGGATTTCCAGGTATTGAGCCATCTCTGCATCGCTGGGATGAAGCCTATTTGATCTTGGTGAATGATTGTTTTGATGTGTTTTTTGATTTGGTTTGCAAAATTTTTATTCAGTAATTTTGCTTCAATATTCATAAGGGAAATTGTTCTGCAGTTTGTTGGGTCTTTGTGAGGTTTTGCTATCAATTGCTATCAGTGTAACTGTGGCTTCATAAAATGAATTGGGTAGTTTTCCTTCTTTTTCTATTTTGTGAAATAGTTTGAAGAGTATTGATATTAGGTATTTTTTGAAGGTCTGATAGAATTCTGCACTAAATCCTGCTCCTGGGCCTCCCCCCAACCCCGGTTGGGAAACCTTTAATGACTGCTTCTATTTCTTTGGGGGTTATGGGACTATTTAGATGATTTATCTGATCCTGACTTAACTTTGGTATTTGGTATCTGTCTAGAAAAATTGTCCTTTTTATATAGATTTTTCAATTTTGTGGCACATAGGCTTTTGTAGTAGGATCTGATGATTTTTTTAATTTCCTCAGTTTCTCTTGTTATATCTCCCTTTTTATTTCTGATTTTGTTAATTTGGATACTGTGTCTGTGCCCCCTGGTTAGGCTGGCTAAGGATTTATCTATCTTGTCGATTTTCTCAAAGAAAGAACCAGCTCCTGGTTTTTTTGATTCTTTGTATAGTTCTATTTATTTCTTCTTGGTTGATATCAGCTCTGAGTTTGATTATTTCCTGCCCTCTACTCCTTGTGAGTATATTAGCTTCTTTTTGTTCTAGAACTTTCAGGTAAGCTGTTAAGCTGCTAGTGTATGCTCTCTCCAGTTTCTTTTTTTAGGCACTCAGAGCTATGAGTTTTCCTCTTAGCATTGCATTTATTGTGTCCCATAAGTTTGGGTATGTTGTACCTTCATTTTCAGTAAATTCTATGAAGTCTTTAATTTCTTTCTATATTTCTTCCTTGACCAATTGTTCAGCTTCCATGTGTATGTGGGCTTTCTCTTGTTTTTGTTGCTATTGAAGACCAGCCGTAATCCGTAGTGATCTGATAGGAGGCATGGGATTATTTCAATCTTCTTATATCTGTTGAGGTTTGTTTTGTGACCAATTATATGATCAATTTTGGAGAAGGTACCATGAGGTGCTGAGAAGAAGTTATATTCTTTTGATTAGGGTGAAATGTTCTATAGATATCTGTTAAATCCATTTGGTTCATAATTTCTGTTAGTTTCACTGTGTCTCTGTTTAGTTTGTGTTTCCAAGATGATAGTGCGGTGTTGAAGTCTCCCTCTATTATTGTGTGAGGTACAGTGTATACTTTGAGCTTTAGTAAAGTTTCTTTTATGAATGTGGGTGCCCTTGCATTTGCAGCATAAATGTTCAGAATTGAGAGTTCTTGGTAGATTTTTCCTTTGATATGTATGAAGTGTCCTTACTTACCTTTTTTGATTACTTTTGGTTGAAAGTTGATTTTCTCTGATATTAGAATGGCTACTTCAGTTTGTTTCTTGGGACCATTTGCTTGAAGAATTGTTTTCCAGCACTTTCCTCTGAGGTATTGTTTGTCTTTAACATTGAGGTACATTTCCTGTATTCAGCAAAATGTTGAGTCCTGTTTATGTATCCAGTCTGCTAGTCTATGTCTTTTTATTGGGGAATTGAGTCCATTGATTTTAAGAGATATTAAGTACTAGTGATTATTGCTTCCTGTTATTTTCAATGTTTTTTTTTTTATGTTTGTTTGGCTATCTTCTTTTTGGTTTGTTGAAAGATTACTTTCTTGCTTTTTCTAGGTGTAGTTTTCCTCCATGTGTTGGCATTTTCTACCTATTATCCTTTGTAGTGCTGGGTTTGTGGAAAGTTATTGTGTAAATTTGGTTTTGTCATAGTATATCTTGGTTTCACCATCTATGTTAATTCAGAGTTTTGCTGGGTATAGTAGCCTGGGCTGGCATTTGTGTTCTCTTAGGGTTTGTATGACATCTGCCCAGGATTTTTGAGCTTTTATAGTCTCTCTTGAGAAGTCTGCTGTAATTCTGATAGGTCTGCCTTTATGTGTTACTTGACCTTTTTCCCTTACTGCTTTTAATATTCTTTCTTTGTTTTATGCAATTGGTGTTTTGACTATTATGTAATTGGAGGAATTTCTTTTCTGGCCCAATCTACTTGGAGCTCTTTAGGCTTCTTGCATGTTCATGGGCATCTCTTTCTTTAGGGTAAGGAAGTTTTCTTCTATAATTTTGTTGAAGTTATTTACTGGCCCTTTAAGTTGGGAATCTTTACTCTCTTCTATACCTACTAGCCTTAGGTTCAGTCTTCTCATTGTGTCCTGGATTTCCTGGATGTTTTGGGTTAGGAGCTTTTTGCATTTTGCATTTTCTTTCACTGTTGTGTCAATGTTTTCTATGGTATCTTCTGCACCTGAGATTCTCTCTTCTATCTCTTGTATTCTGTTGGTGATGCTTGCATCTATGACTCCTGATCTCTTTCCTAGGTTTTCTATCTCCAGGGTTGTCTCCCTTTGTGATTTCTTTATTGTTTCAATTTCCATTTTTTGATCCTCAAATGGTTTTGTTCATTTCCTTTGACTGTGTTTTCCTGTAATTATTTAAGAGATTTTTGTGCTTCTTCTTTAAGGGCTTCTAGCTCAAAAGATTGCTTTGTTACTTATTTCCTTCTTAAACTCTTCTATCATCATCATGAGAAGTGATTTTAAATCTGAGTCTTGCGTTTCTGGTGTGTTGGGGCATCCAGGACTCTCTGTGGTGGCAGAACCTGGTTCTGCTGATGCAAAGTAACCTTGGTTTCTGTTACTTAGGTTCTTGCACTTGCCTGTCATTATCTATTTATCTCTCATGTTAGTTGGTCCTGCTGTCTTTGACTGGATCTTGTTCCTCCTGTGGGCCTGTGAGCCTGTTATCTTAGGTGTGTCATAACTCTTGGGGAGAACAGCTCTCTCTGGGAGTGATATAAAGATAAAGTGGAAGAATTCTAACAGTCTTATTCTACAAGTCTATTGGTAGAAGTATGGATAATTTTGAAAGTCATTCTGGGGAAGTGGACAAAGCAATCTTTTGAGTCCTGTGTATATGAATAATAGCCTTTACTGTAATTGGAAAAGACAGTGGGGTCAAATAGAATAAGGTGGGAAATGGAGTAGATAGAAATCTTCCTCTTCATTCCAAGAAGAAACAGTGAGGAAAAGAATGCAGACAATAATGTTATGAAACAGAATCTTAGAATAGTTTGCATGAATGAGAGATGCTTGTGAGTGTAAATTGACTGGATTCTTTGGACAGAAGATAGAAACTCTCCAATCAGAATATGGTAATCTTGGTTGCAAATGTGGTTTAGTATTCAATACGTCTGTTGTAATTTCTTCTGAATCACACATCCAAACTATATGCAAAGCCTCTGAAGTTGAATGTGTCCCTGAGTCCACGTGCTTTCTAAAGGAACCCTGAGTAGGTGTGGTGACATTCCTTTCCTTGACCAGACATATCTTCTACTTGTCAGTCCCTCTTTTCCTGAGATGATAGGTTTTGTAGGCAATTTTATCGGTTTAAGAGATAATTTTTACTGGTAAAACACACTTGTGTATCATTAGAACTTTTCCCAGAGAGAATTAACATGCAGGACAGTGAGTTTAGGGAGAAGAGTTCTGCCCGAAACATAAGTGACATTGGCCAAAGGGTTGAAGGTCTGGATAAAAGAAAGAAGTCATCCTACAAGGGAGCTGCTACCCCTTTTCTTTCTGGTTATATGAATTTATTGATTTTGTCAATTGATGATTGAAACTCCAGCTTTTTCATCTTTCAATGAGAAATCAATAGAGAAATGTTTCTATGCTTTCACTGACATCTTGGCTTCACAAAAATGTCTTGCTTTCGAAAATGGGGACCTGGCTTTCTGCTTCAGTACCATACACATAGCCACTGTTGGATTCTCCAGCACCTCACTATATTAGACAAACTAGTAAATTTCCATTGCACTGACTCTACTCCTATAGAGAACTCTGTCCAATACAATTCTCATACTCACTGGATGGATTCAGGATGTTGAGCATTGGCTCTGGAAGCTTCCTAGTAGGAAGAATTACAAGACGAAAAGTTCAGTTATAAGAATGTCATAATGATCCAGCTGTGTTATGCATCCTAGACTTTTATACTACATAGTTCTTCTATGAGAACTGGTTTTTACAACTTACACTTCAAGGAAATAACTCATATCAATAAAATTACTCTTAAAATTCCCATAGGAAAGTTCTGCAGAGAGGAAAGTTAAGATATTACCTTTTCCAGACTTATGTGAAATCCATGTTCTTTAGCTGGTTGAATGGTTCACTTACAAACAGATGATTGGGCAGGAAGTATCTGCAATGAGACAGCTATAGAAAAGTTACATAGAGAGAGTGCCAAATGACCTCATCATTCACTCAAGACAAGTCCTTCCTTAGTAGAGCAATGGAAAGTGTCACCAAACTGTCTTCCTTCATTCTCTCAGATCAAGCAGAGAATATAATTCTCAAAAGCCACTGCTTCAGATGTTTTGATGCCATCATGCTTTTGTCACAGAGTAATTTCTATTAAGATGAGAGCTTCATTAATTTGTTGATATTTTTGACTCTAGTGTAGCTTGTGGGTAATTTGTTGAGACAGACTTTGCTAGTTGAGAAACATGCATTTTAAACCAGATGTTGTAACTTTAAAAATATGTTAAATCATTTTTCAATTTAAGGCTCCAAACAACATATCATGCTTGATATGATATTTAGTACTAGTGATAATCTAATACATTTCACAATAACCTATTTTTTCTTGTTTAATATAAGCTCTAATTGAAGTGGCTTGAATTAGAAGTAATTGTATGTGAATGCCTATCATAACACTAAGATCATATATACATGTATTAGAGTTCATGCACTAATTTTTCATTGTTTCTTTAAATCAAGCATACGTTTCAAATTGTTTAATGAGGTGACAGAGTTTAGAATTTAATTCACCCTTCTGTAATTTCACACCTATATTGCATGTGCTGTATGTAGGGAAAATTAAAGCTTCCTTCCAGCTGCTATTGCATATGATATAGAAGTCCCCAATATACTAATAAACAGTATTTCCCTTCACACGGAAGATATTACGAACATATCTGTGCAATTTAGTTGGAAGACATGGATGAGATGGTGTCAAGAATCATGCCTCACCAGAGTATCATAAGAGAGAACAAGAGCTTCTGGTTCCCATCTGCAGTCAGGGAGGTAATCCTGCTTCACAGGGCTACATACCCAGAAAACACCAGGAGAGAGCTAGCCTCCAAGTAGTGTGGACAAGCCTGAGAGCAGAGGTAAGACCAGCACCTCTCCTCAAAGGGAACCTCCCAGAACCCTCAGGACAAAGGGACCTAGAAGCAATCTGGGACAGGAGCCTTCTGGTTTCCATCTGTGGCTGAAAACCTGAGCCTGTGCCACAAGGCTCCATACCCAAACAGTGGTGGGAGAAATCTAGCCCCCCAAGAGTATGGACAGACCTGTGAGCAGGGTTAAGACCAGCATCTCTGCTCAGAGGGACCTGCTTGGAACCCTCAGGACACAGGAACCCAAGAGCAGCTTTCTGGTTTCGTTCTGTAGCCCGGGAGCTGATCCTGCACCACAGGAATCTATATCCAAATAGTGCCAGGATACACCTTCGAGCACAGGCAAGAACACCACTTCTGTTCAAATTCCTGGCTCAAGAGAGACCCTTGTAGAACTATCAGGACATAGGAACTGAGGAACAGCTGGGGACAGGATTATTCTGGTTTCTGTCTGCACCCAAGATCTGACCCTGTACCACAGCTCTCCAACCCCAAATTCCTCTCAGAGAGAGCTGGTTTCCAAGGAGTACTGATGCAGAAGCTTGCAGGAGGGACAAGGCACAGTCAGAGAGAGCAAGACCAGCTAACAACAGGGATAACCAGATGGTGAAAGGCAAGGGCAGAAACATAAGCAACAGAAACCAAGGCTACTTTTCAACATCAGAACCCAGTTCTCCCACCACAGAAAACCCTGGATGCCACAACACACCAAAAATGCAAGACTCAGATTTAAAATCACTTCTCATGATGATGATAGAGGACTTTAAGAAGGACATAAATAACTCCCTAAAAGTAATACAGGAGAACACAGGTAAACAGCTAGAAGCACTTTAATAGGAAACACAAAAGTTCCTTAAAGAATTATAGGAAAACACAATCAAACAGTCGATGGAAATGAACAAAACCATTTGAGGATCAAAAAATGGAAATTGAAACAATAAAGAAATCACAAAGGGAGACAACCCTGGAGATAGAAAACCTAGGAAAGAGATCAGGAGTCATAGATGCAAGCATCACCAACAGAATACAAGAGATAGAAGAGAGAATCTCAGGTGCAGAAGATACCATAGAAAACATTGACACAACAGTGAAAGAAAATGCAAAATGCAAAAAGCTCCTAACCCAAAACATCCAGGAAATCCAGGACACAATGAGAAGACTGAACCTAAGGCTAGTAGGTATAGAAGAGAGTAAAGATTCCCAACTTAAAGGGCCAGTAAATAACTTCAACAAAATTATAGAAGAAAACTTCCTTACCCTAAAGAAAGAGATGCCCATGAACATGCAAGAAGCCTAAAGAGCTCCAAGTAGATTGGGCCAGAAAAGAAATTCCTCCAATTACATAATAGTCAAAACACCAATTGCATAAAACAAAGAAAGAATATTAAAAGCAGTAAGGGAAAAAGGTCAAGTAACACATAAATGCAGACCTATCAGAATTACAGCAGACTTCTCAAGAGAGACTATAAAAGCTCAAAAATCCTGGGCAGATGTCATACAAACCCTAAGAGAATACAAATGCCAGCCCAGGCTACTATTCCCAGCAAAGCTTGAATTAACATAAATGGAGAAACCAAGATAAAAACAATTTTCACAATATCTTTCCACAAATTCAGCCCTCCAAAGATAATCGACAGAAACCTCCAACACAAGGAGGGAAACTACATCCTAGAAAAAATAAGAAAGTAATATACTTTCAACAAAAACAAAAGAAGATACCCACACAAACATACCACCTCTAAAAACAAAAATAACAGGAACCAACAATAACTTTTCCTTAATATCTCTTAATATCAATGGACTCAATTCTCCCCCAAAAGACATAGACTAACAGACTTGGTAAGTTAACAGGACCCAGCACTTTTCTGCATACAGGAAATGTACCTCCTTGATATAGATAGACACTATCTCAGAATTAAACCCTGGAAAAAAAATTCTCAAGCAAGTGGTCCCAAGAAACAAGCTTGAGTAGCCATTCTAATATTGAATAAACTCTACTATCAACCAAAAGTTATCGAAAAAGATAAGAAAGGATACTTCATACTCATAAAAGGAAAAATCAACCAAGAAGAACTCTCTGTTCTGAATATTTATGCTCCAAATGCAAGGGCAGCCACATTCATAAAAAAATAAATAAATAAAAACTTTACTGAAGCTCAAAGCACACATTAGACCTCACACAATAATAGTGGGAGACTTTAACACCCCATTTTCATCAATGGACAGATCTTGGAAACACAAACTAAACAGAGACACAGCGAAACAAACTGAAGTTATGGATCAAATGGATTTAAGAGATATCTATATAACATTTCATCCTAAAATAAAAGAATATATAACTTCTTCTCAATAATTCGTGGTACCTTTTCTAAAATTGTCCATATAATCAGTCACAAAACAGTCCTTAACAGATACAAGAAGATTGAAATAATTCCAGGCATCTTATCAGAACACCACAGACTAAGGCTGGTATTGAATAACAACAACAACAACAACAACAACAACAACAACAACAAAAAACAAAAAACAGAAACCTGCATACACATGGAAGATGAATAATGTTCTACTCAATGGTAACTTGGTCAAGGAAGAAATAAAGAATGAGATTAAAGAGTTTTTAGAATTTAATAAAAATGAAGGCACAACATAGTCAAAATATGGGACAGAATAAAAGCAGTGCTAAGAGGAAAACTCATAGCTTTTAGTGCCTCCAAAAAGAAACTGGGGAGAGCATACACTAGCACTTAACAGCTCACCTGAAAGCTCTAGAACAAAAAGAAGCAAATACACCCAAGAGGAGTAGACAGCAGGAAATAAACTCAGGGCTGAAACCAACTAAGTAGAATGAAAAGTAACTATACAAAGAATCAACAAAACCAGGAGCTGGTTCTTTGAGAAAATCAACAACATAGATAAACCTTTAGCCAGCCTAACCAGAGGTCACAGAGATTCTTTGAGAAAATCAACAACATAGATAAACCTTTAGCCAGCCTAACCAGAGGTCACAGAGACAGTATCCAAAGTAACAAAATCAGAAATGGAAAAGGGAGATTTAACAACAGAAACGAAGGAAATTAAAAAGAAAAAAATCATTAGATACTACTACAAAAGCCTATACTCAACAAAACTGGAAAATCTGGATGAAATGGACAATTTTCTAGACAAACACCAGGTACCAAAGATCAGATAAACGATCTAAGCAGTCCCATAATCCCTAAAGAAATAGAAGCAGTCATTACAAGTTTTCCAACCAAAACAAGCCCAGGAGCAGATAGGTTTAGTGCAGAATTCTACCAGACCTTCAAAGAAGACCCAATGCCAATATTCTTCAACCTATTCCACAAAATAGAAACAGAAGGAACTTTACCCAATTCATTCTATGAAGCCGCAATTATACCTAAACCACACAAAAACCCTACAAAAAAAGAAAACTTCAGACCAATTTCCCTTATGAATATCATGCAAATTTACCCAATAAAATTCTCACAAACAGAATCCAAGAGCACATCAGTATGATCATTCATTAATATCAAGTAGGCTTTATCCTAGGGATGCAGGGATGGTTCAATATAGGGAAATCCATCAATGTAATCCACTATATAAACAAACACAAAGACAAAAACCACATGATCATCTCATTAGATGCTGAGAAAGGATTTGACAAAATTCAACACCCTTCATAGTCAAAGTTTTGGAAAAACCAGTAATTCAAGGCCCATATCTAAACATAGTAAAAGCAATATACAGTAAACCAGTAGCCAACATCAAACTAAATGGAGAGAAACTTGAAGCAACCCCACTAAAATCAGGGACTAGACACAGCTGCACATTCTTTCCCTACCTATATATAGAACTTGAAGTCCGAGCCAGACCAATTAGACAACAAAAGGGGGTCAAAGGCATGCAAATTGGAAAGGAAGAAGTCAAAATATCGCTATTTGCAGCTGATATGATAGTATACTTAAATGACTCCAAAATTTCCACCAGAGAACTCATAAACCTGATAAACAATTTCAACAAAATGGATGGATATAAAAGTAACTAAAGCAAATCAGGAGCCTTCTTCTACTCAAAGCATAAACAGGCTGAGAAAGAAATTAGGGAAATGATATCCATCACAATAGTCACAAACAATATAAAGTATCTTGGTGTGGTTCCTTTGCAAATACCCAGAAGATGCTCCAATATGTAATACGGACACATGCTCCACTATGTTCATAGCAGCCTTATTTATATTAGCCAGAAGCCGGAAATAACCCAGATGTCCCTCAACAGAGGAATGGATACAGAAAATGTGGTACAATTACACAATAGGTGTATTAGTCAGGGTTGTGTAGAATCGTAGAACTTATAAGTAGTCTCTATATAGTAAGGGAATTTGTTGATGACTTACAGTCTGTAGTCCAACTCTCCAACAATGGCCAGCAACAGCTGTGAATAAATATCTGAGAATCTAGCAATTGCTTAATCCCACAAGGCACACAGATGAAGAAGAGTGAATCTTCTATTCTTCCAATGTCCTTATGTAGGTCTCCAGCAGCAGGTGTGCATACCACCACACCTGAAACTTGTGTCTTCCAGACTCAAGAACTAGATCACAGGTGAGCTTTCTAATTCTGGATTGTAATTCACTCCAGATATAGTCAAGTTGACAGTCGGAAATACCCACTACAATGGGGTACTATTAAGCTATTAAAAACAATGACTTCATGAAATTCTTAGGCAAATGTATAGAACAAGAAAATATCATCCTGAGAGAGGTAATGCAATCACAATAGAACACACATGATATGCCCTCATTGACAAGTGGATATTAGCCCAAAAGCTCGAATACCCAAGATATAATTCACAAACCATATGAAGCTCAAGAAGAAAGAAGACCAAAATTTGGATGCTTCAATCCTTCTTAGGAGGGGGAACAAAATACTCATGGAAGGTAGAGGGCTGAAGGACTTGGGAGGAACAGAGGGGGGAAGGGGACAGAAGCAGGTATGAGAGGAGACAGGGATGATATGCAGAGGGTCAGGAATTTGAATAGAGGTGTGTAGCAATAAGGCAAGGGGAACTGGTGGTAGCCACCAGCAAGCCCCAGATGCCAGAAAAGCAGGAGGCTCCCAGGACCCAACAGGGGTGAGATACCTTGTTAGGCATAACAAAGGGGAGGGAGACCCTGTAGAGACCATATCTAGAGGTTAGGCAAAGCCCCTGGTTGGGAGATGGGGCCACACACTCATCTCAGCATTTTTAACTTAGTATGGCTCCTTTCTAAAGGAAATACAGGGACAAAGTATGAAGCAGAGACTGAAGAAAAGGCCATCCAGAGACTGCCCCATCTGGGGATCCATCCCATATACAGACACCAAACTCATACATCCCATATACAGACATCAAACTATTTGGGATGCAAAGTAGTGCCTGCTGTTATAGCTGCCTCCTGAGATGCTCTGCCAGAGCTTGACAAATACAGAGGTAGATGCTCACAGCTAACCATTGGAGTGAGCACAGGGATCCCTATGGAGGAATTTTTAAAAAGGGCTGAAGGAGCTAAGGGGTTTACAATACCGTAGGAAGAACAACAATATCAACTAACCAGAACCCCTCTCCCCCCAAGGCTCCCAGGGACTAAACCACCAACCAAAGTGTACATACACATGGAAGAACTCTTGGCTCCAGCTGCATATGTAGCAGAGGATGGCATTGTCTGGCATCAGTAGGAGGAGAGGCCCTTGGTCTTGTGATGGCTTGATTTCCCTAGTATAGAGGAATGACAAGCCATGAGGTGGGAGTGGGTAGGTGGAAGGGAGAGCACCCTCACTGGAGCAGGGGGTGAAGAGATAAGATAGGGGGTTTCTGGAGGGGAAATCAGGAAAGGGGATAATATTTGAAAAGTAAGTACATAAAATATCCACTAAAAAATGTGTTAAAAAAGAAAAAAAAAGGAGAAATAATCAGGATTTCTATGAAATTAATTCTGAAGAAATATTGCATTAAATCTCATGATTATATTCTTAGATTTTTTTCATATTATAAATGTAAGGACTCATACATGAATATGTCATCTTGAAGGATTCATTCTGGACAATATGCTACACATTAACATAATTTTTAAAAATTTCATCAAATTAGGTTTCAAATTAAATGGAAGCAGATCTCCTACAATTTAACTCTTTGCTCTCAAGCTATAGATTCTCTTTACCTTTATGTGGCACCTGGTCTGTGGTAGTTTGAAAAAGGATGGCCCCCACCCCCTACTGGCTCATATATTTGAATACTTGGTTCCCAATTGGTGGAATTGTTTGAGAAGGACTAGAATATGTGGCACTGTTTTAAGAGATGTGTCACTGTGTGTAGGTTTTGTGGTTTCAAAATCCATGCCATTTAACAGTTTACTATCTCTAACTTCTACTTATGGATAAGGATGTAAAGTCTCAGATACTTCAACAGTGTCATAGCTGCCTGCCTGCTGCCATGCTTCCTGTAGTGTTATGTATTCAACTTTTTGAAATTGTGATCTCCAAATTAAACGCTTTCTTTTATAAGTTGTCTTGGTCATGGTGGTTTTAGCACAATAGAAAAGTAACTATAATGCGGTATTACAGATGAAGAGTCTTAGGTGATCCTTCTCCCAGTATAGGAATTTATTCTTTATCTCCTTCATGTAACTTCTCAATTGTGGCATTATTGACCACTGGTTGACTAAATCCTCATCATGGATGTCATTCCACACATTGTAGGATATTTAGCAGTGTTCTTTGCAACCTGCTAGATGTCAGATGCAGCACAACTGCTTGTGACAACTAAAACCATCTTTGGATGTGCTGAATGTCTCAATAGGTCAACGTACTTCCAGCCACTGACCTACAAGATTATAAATTTCATTTTCATAAGAAGAAAAGATATCCCATTATACGAAATCAAATTTTATCAACAGTTGTCTAATTATGTCATTTTTTCTATAAGGACTTATCTTCAGTCTTTATGTTTATCAAATCTCTAAAATTATCCCTTCTCCGATAGACAAGGAGTTATAATTATTCTGAGCCTCCAATTGAAGCCTTTACAAAAAGATTCTCAACTTATGATGAATTTTAAAACATATACCTCGTTCTAAGTCAATATGCAATATATGGATATAACATAAATATGCCATTTCAAAAATAGAATAAGACCTTAGATAGAAAACAAATTAATATGTACTTTTTTTTATATAAACCAAATGTAACATAATAAAAAGCTATATTTTCTTTTTTATTAATTATTTTATTTATTTACATTTCGAATGTTACCCCCCCTTCCCAGTCCACCCTCCATGAGCCATCAACCCCATCCCCCTCCCCTTCTGTTTGCCACAGGTAAGCACAAGAAGATCACACATTCTCAGATCAATGATTCTCTGCCTTATGTCATATGAGAAATCAAAAATATAACTAAAAATTATCTATATATTATCTCCTTACAGCAGTGATTCTCACTCTTCCTAATGCTGCAAAGCTTTCATATAGTTTTTCATGTGACCACCAATCATAAAATTATTTTCTTTATTGGTGCTTCATAACTATAATTTTACTAGTTATAAATCATAATGTAAATATCTGTGTTTTCTGATGGCCTTGGCAACCCCTGTAAAAGGATCATTTGACCTCAAAAGGACTGCAATGCACAGATTGAGAATCACAGTCTCACAGGGAAGAAGTGTAAGTAGAAACATAAAGTACACAGCACCACTCATTTTTTAGCAGCCATGGGTGAAGTTCAAAAGCTAGAGATGGGGAACAGGCGAATCACTAATGGAGAACCCAGAAGCCTTTCTTCTCTAGAGAGATGCCTCCGTGCTTCTTTCAACTATTTGTACCAGGTCCAAATTAAAGCCACATAAACACAAATGTCAAACTCTGTAAGGTCTCAACCAAGTTAATTAGCCTAAGTTCATCCTATAAATGACTGTATCTACCCTGCACATTATCTATGAACAAAAGCTATGACTATTATCAACTCTATATGAGTAATGAATGGAAGCAGCAATCCGCCCTCCTTGACCAATGAACAGTATGTGACATAGAATTAGTTCACACTAAACTTCTAAGTTGTGGTGCCTGTGCTTTGCAGTCCCAAATAGATTGCCATTGTAAAATATTTTAGAGATTGATATGGATGTTAATCATCATACCCAGCTTACCATTATTCATCTGATATAAAGCTAGAGTACCATGTGTGTCATAGAAAGAATAAACAATCAAGAGAACTTTCCATGTTATAGTAGAAGTCTGAGTTTATATTCATTAATGAATATCAATTAACACATTGGTTATGTATGAATTTGAAAATTATTTTTACATTTATGTTCTTTACTTACCAAATTTTCCCAACATTCAGTAATATTCATGTAGACCCTGTATTTTTCATTCTGTAAAGTAATCTTCTCTATGGCATCTCACTTGTTTTCTTAAACAAAAATACAATATAATTATAAAAATGCAGGTTTCAGTCAAGTAGAGAAAACATAACACTAGTTACATGCTCTCTTTCAAACACACTCAAACTCAAAGACATTGTGTTCTATACTACCTAGGTTGTCATATCTTCATTCGTCAACAAAACACACTTGCCAACTGACTTCTCTCCATAGAATTCAGTTAGGTTCTTACTAGAGGTAGCCAAGGAAGAAAACAAGTCTTTTCCTAAAAGACGAGCTACTCATTCCTAATAATCTGTCCAAAAAAGGATAAATGGTGATCCTTTGCTATTTTAATCTCCAGAGGTTTTAACTAGCAGAAATGAATAGAGCCATCAATAAAAATGGGAAGGGACAAAATGAACAACAGAAAAATCAATTAAACATTCATAGATACAGAAGATGCAGAAATTATGAAGCTGAGCAACCCTAAAGTATTTTATGCATCTCAAATGCATTCTTCAAATTAGGCAAATGAACATAATAAAATCAATATTCATTTAAAAGGTGTGTAATCCACCATTCATCTCTCCAGGCATAGAACTCTCCATCTACCTACTTACTAAGTTTTTTGTTAATCAGGAATGGTAAATATTTAACCCTCTATGGCATGGCAAACAGATATCTTATTTCACAGGAAAAGTAATCAACACTTGTTATGAAAATAAACTAAAATGAATTACTTCTCTATTCAATAAGAAAGTGAATCTATGTTCCCTTAAGAAAAAGAAAGAAAGAAAGAAGGAAGGAAATCTATCCATGAAGACTAAAGGGGCAAATAACCATGAATTCTAAGTTCATAAAAGGGAACCAGTTAATAAATAATTTAAATTCATTAAGTCATGCTCACTTCATAACTCTTTGTATAAAAGCAGAGGAGAAATAACCAAGAACCTAAGAGATAGAAAAGAGGAAAGGAATGGGAAAAAAGAAAACTAAAAAACAAACAAAAAACAATTTAATTTGCACTGAAACAAAGAAAATGAATTTGTATTTGTAGATGTCATTATAGAAGATAGTTTAAATTATATTTTAATTGCTTTCATGTTTATAATTGCCGTGACTTTAGAATCCAAACTGATGCTAATATTTTTCATGTATATTTGGTCATTACTGAGCATTTACAACAGTATAACCTACATCTGTATAAAACCACAAAGTGATGAATTATCCTGCCTGCCTTTGTTTGTATTATCAATTGTTTGGCTATAAATGTCTTTGTTTTATTAAGAGGATAGAGGTAAATATTATTCTATGTTAGCTAATTATCTCTAAATCCCAATTAGGAGAGTTCAACTCAAATGCCTAGTGCTACATGATATATTCATGGTACTGTCAACACAAGCATAAAATTATGTATGTAGAGGTATGATTTACAGCAGTGCTCAAAATTTTCAGTACAGTGGCCTGTAAAATATTAGCATATAATGGCAAGAATGCAGATTTCACAATTTTCTTCTTATAGCCACAGATCAGTTATATGAGTGAGGAATCACAATGAAAATATAAGTAAGTTAAGTAGAAATGGCATGCTTAATACCATTGGGAGCTGGTAGTTAAAATGAAAATACAAGTTTACCCCTGGGAAAAGACAGGAGGAAATGACCTTAAATTTACAGAAAGACAAGATAAAATATTTTTTCCTCCTGCATGTAGCCCCCACCCAGCTTACCTAGTAGTTTGCTAACAGTCAGCTGAAATGGAGAAGAGAGTAAAAAAAAAAGAAAACAAACTTAAGCTGATTATGAATTTAACCTAATGTAGAAAAAAAACTTAAGAGGATTCTGCTTCTGTTTCTACCTCTCCTTTCATTTAGACCATATTTCATAGCTGAGCCCCAAACAAGAGACATCTAAGAGATCCATTACAAAGTACTTTAACACCTAGTGAGAAAATTAATTGCTGATAACAGTCAGAAAGCACTGCTGGAAATCATGGCAGTTGATTCACAAACATCACAAAATTTAGATATTTGTTTGTTTGGAAAAAATTCCAATGGTTTTACAATCAACTCATTACTGGCTTTGGAATCCCACTTCTATCGTTCATCTCTCCAAATGAAACCATCAAACCAAACTCTACCAAATTGCTTGCAGCATAATTTTCATGAAATACATGAAACCAGACAGAATAATTAGTTCAATTTTTTTTTTAAAAAAAAAAAGGTGTTTTGAAACCAATGTGGTAACACAAACTCATCAAGGACACATTGGATCTCAGCACCAGCTTAAACACCAGCTGTGAGAACTGAAAACAGAAGTTTCCTGATTGTGAAAAGCTTTCCTTATCTATAACATGAGGTATTATAGTTGAGGATTGGAGAAACTGTATACAAATATGAAGGTTCACACTCCTGAAGAATGGTAAGATAGCAAAGAAAACTAGTATAGAATGACAGAGTAAATCTCTAGAATATAGAAAAAGAAGAGAAGAAAATGAAACAGCTAAGGTGTGTGATCAGAGGAGAGAAGTCAGATAACTGAAAGCAAGAAAGCCACAGACAAAAGAATAATTGTGCAGAAGACAAAAGTTAGTGAGTAAAGCATCTGTCTTGCAAGCAAAGGACCTGAGTGCCATCCCAAGAATCTATTAAAAAACAAAACAACAAAAACCAAAACACACGAACAAAGAAACAAACAAAAATTAAGAAAGATGTAGCAGAGACATGTGGATCTTTAGGCTCCCTAACCTTCTCGGCATGTTTCAGGAAAGTGGAAAAGAAAGAAAAAAAAGGAAAGGAAGGAAGGAAGGAAGGAAGGAAGGAAGGAAGGAAGGAAGGAAGGAAAACATCATAAAGCAAATTTCCCTTTGTGTTCCATATGAAGAACACCTCTTACCTACAGGAATGCAAACCACAACCTACAGTTCCTTTTATTTCCATCTATGATCAATACTGATTTGTTATATAATTATCTATAATGATGATTGAGTGAATAGAGTAATTGTCCCTACTCTAAACCACAAATAACTGTAAGATGATGTAGACATCTTTGGGTATTTAAAAAAATAAACTATAAATCCTTGGTTTGTTTACTTTTATATTGATGTTTTAAGATATCATGACCAAAACAATATAAAAATAAATTATTTGGAGCTTACAGATTCACAGGGTTAGAGTCCATGACCATTATGGTGGAGAACATGGCAAGTAGGCAGGCATGACAGTGGAGAAGTAGCTGAGAGCTTACATCTTGAAACATAACCAGGAGGCAGAGCTAGTGCAAGAATGAGAGTGCTTTTGAAACCTCAAAGCCTACCCCTAATGACTTACCTCTTCCAGTTAGACCATACCTCTTAATCCTTCCCAGACAGTGCTAACAACTAGGACTATAGTATTCAAATATCTAAGCCTATGGGGACTATTTCCTTTCAAACCACCACAGTGACAGAGAAATATGGAGCTTTCTCTACAAAATGGAAATAGAAATCAAGTAGTGGAAGGCAGACATAAAAGTCAAAATGTTTAGTGGAGTAATAAGATAAAATATTAATAGCATATCAAAGCCATGTATAAAATCTGTGAACTAAAATAGAAATACATTGACTTTGAAGCCATCGACTCAGTTTTGAAAGTAAGCATAGAAAACTCAGTTTCTTTCTCAATTGGCCTAAGAATATCTTTCTCAATGGGTGCCATGACCATTGTAATTATATTTAATAACAATATAATCCTCACCTTTTAGTTTAAAATGCAATGAAGAAATAGAAGATGGATATACTAATGGTGAGCATGCCACAGAGAAGAACTGTGTATCTGCAAATGAGAGATGAGAAGGGTGGTACTTAAAGAGATATGCAGAGAGAGAGAGAGAGAGAGAGACAGAGAGACAGAGAGAGACAGAGAGAGAGAGAGACTCTGCTGATCAAGTTTCGTACCTTGCCAATAGTTAAGTCCAATTTCCAGTTTCTCCATGTGCCCATGCTGTAGAAGGTATAATAGAGCAAAAAGAGCTTGTCCCTGTCCCCAAGGGAACTCAAAAATGTTATGGTGAATTGGTAAGTCTGGTTTACCAATAGGGAATGAGAAAAAGAGGAGTTTCTCATTTCAAAGAAGAAAGAGGCAAAAAAAGCATGTGTGTTGAAAACCCAGAATTCACAGTGATCTGGGTAATATTTGTTTTGTATTATTTTCTTCCTTACTGATTTTTCCAAGTTTGATGGGTTTTCTCATTTATTATAAAACCCTATATAACAGAGAGAGTAAAGTTAATTTTGACATTTTAATAAATTTAGAAACTTGAATTCTAGACCTAAAACAACAGTCAAATATTTTAAGGTAAAAATGAAGAAAAGTAGAAAATCTTTGCCTTGAGGATCTACAAGAAAAGAAAAAGCTCTGTGTTAATTAATTAATCTCTAAGATAAACTTAGATAAAACCCTCATTTATTTAGTTTTTAAATGGTCTCTCACCAATTTCCATTAATAAATTTTAGTATACTAAATGTATTATTTTGAATGAGGCTTCATTTTATTGATAATCTTATATTTCTATTTGCATGAACATTTTTATCTATGTGGTTGGATGATGCAGTTCACTAGGCAGACTGTTGCTCTTAAGCAGGGGAAGTTTGATTCCACCAAAATTTCATGAATATTTAGTCCAGGCCTGTAATCCCAGCTCTCATAAGGTCAAGGCTGGAGGGGGGCGGATGAGAAATTCAAGGTCATTTTCAGCTACATAGGGAATTGGGAGTCAGCCTGGGCTATGTGACACCCTGTCTCAAAAAAACATATATTGTCAAGTAAGCAAACAATAGTAATTTAAATCAAGGGGTGAAAAATATTAATTCTTATTTGTTGTCATCTATCTTGAGGTATAGAGCCAAAGGAAGCAGAGTGAAAATAGCATCATGGTAACTGTTTTCTTATGTCATTATTGCAAGAAATTGAGGTTTTTTTGTTTTGTTTTGGTTTTTTTGTTTTGTTTTGGTTTGGTTTGGTTTTGGTTTTGGTTTTGTTTTCTTGGGTTTTTTTTGGTTTTTTGGTTTTTTTTTTGAGACAGGGTTTCTCTGTCTAGCTCTGGCTGTCCTGGAACTCACTCTGTAGACCAGGCTGGCCTTAGAAATTGAGTTATTTTAAAAGCACAAAAATTATTTGTTTTGTTAAGTGTTGAGATGATCTTTTAAAACAGTTTCTTTGGTCACAACTTTTTGAATAAATAAAAGGATAAACATGTTCCTAACTAGAGCCACATTGGCAAGGTATTTTATGCTCATATCTAGCAAGATCAGCAGCAAGAAAGCTATGTTTGAACTCTGATATCTATACACCTATATAGTAATAAGCAATTTTCATACCTTGTTTGTATTGTATTTTGGCTATATTTTTAAAAAGAAGGTCATTACATATATGTCAATGAGCCTATAAAGAGCATGTAGCAAAATATGAAAGATTTCAAAACAAAATAAATTTTATTTTAATAAACTAATTGTTTTAAATGAGAGTTGTGTTTTACGCATTGCATGCTAATCTGTCCTTGGCACTAGAGCTGTGCTGAGGCCCAGACCCTGACCTAATGAGAGAATAACTTTTTCTTTCTCTTATTTATTACCATCATGAAAACTTCCAACCAAAGAGGATTTGAATCAGAAAAAATAAATAAACTTTAAGTGTGGATATAAAAAGGCTCTTGTATTAGATATTTTGTTTCTAACTTTCCTTAAGTTTCTTCTGAGATAACTGACAAATTGTGTAAATGTCTCCCTGTGTTACAGTGATATATGGAAACTCTGTGCTCTTTTAGTAGAGTCTCCTCTCTTCCTTGTGCTACATTCAGGGTCTAGCCTAGATACTGATGACCACTAAGTGCCCAATACATGGTTGTTTCTAAATCTTGTAACATAAATTACAATGGACCAACCAGCAAATGTTTTAGGGTTGACAGACCATATGGTCTGTGCTGTAGCTACTCAACTCTGCCCTTATAGTGTGAAAGCAGCTTTAAACAATATGTAAATAAATGAATGTGGCTGCTTTCCAATAAAACTTTATTTACACAAGCATGCTTATTGCCAAGTTTGGCCCATGGCTGATGGTTTGATGACCTCTGCTTTAAAGTACACATATGGTGGAGAGGCAACCACACTCAGTGTTAAAACAAAGAGCTCATAGGTGGGTTAGAATTGTATTCATTGAATTTCAAGAGCAGGGTAGAGCTGAATAAAAGCATTGTGGCAATAAACCTATCTGGATCTACACAAAATTATGTTTTATCAGAAATTCCTCTAATATTTGATGTACTAGCTCTCATTCTTACCTGTTACAATCTCCTGACAAAGTTCAGAGGCTATCAGTAAAATTTCCTAGACAGTGAGTCATTCCAAAAACATTCCTTGGGTAATGTGGCTGTATGTCATTCCTATAGATAAAGTTAAACTACAAGAAATTGGAGAATGGGACCATATAGAAAAGATATCAGATATGATCCCTATAATACCTTTCGGTTCTCTAAAAACATAGAAATGGAAAGAGGAACAGGGTGATGGAAAAGGAATTACATTTCACAGCCCATTATTTAGCAATAGATTGTGAGCCATCTTCACTGATTTTTTTTTTGCTTGTTTGTTTTTATTTTTGACTTGATTTTAGGTTCATTTGTTTTTTTATGTGTATGAATGTTTTGCCTATACATCATGTGGATGTCTGGTGTCCATGGAGGCCAAGATGTCAGACCCCTTGGACCTGGAATTACAGTTGTGAGCTACTATGTTGGTGCTTGGAGCTAAACCAAACTGGGTCCTCTGCAAAAGGAATAGATGCTCTTAACCTCTCAGTCTTCTCCAAAACCAAACTCTGAATGCTTATTACATGTTTCTTCATCTTCTATTTCAGAAGACTAATATTCAGTGATTTTTAGTAACAAGTCACCCAGATAAATAGATTTAAGCTACGCATGCTGATTCTTAATATTCTTTCAGCCATACCTTCCCACTATTCTCTAGACCCACCAGAAAAGAATATGTTTTCCAGGTATCCTCCCATGGTAGGTGATGGTCTAGACTGAAACCAGAATTATATTTCAGATAATGGCTACAGGGTTTGCTGCACCCAAAGTGGTGATGCTTAGTGTTATAGCAAAATGAGGAGAAATTATTTGTAAGTTGTACAAAAGGTTGAGAAATAGTGTAGAAGAAACTGAAACCTTATTGCCCTAAGACAGAAAAGTACTTCACCTTCTTGAGAACTGTACAGCAGATCCCATGCAGGATGCAGAAATGTGAGTGTGAGCTGGAGCAGAACGACCAACAACATGACACTTACCTTGACAGATATTGTGTGGCCTAGATCACTAATGTAGGAAGCATAGACCTTAATTATAAGGTCAGAGGGAAGTCAATAAAGGGTATTGGGGATGGATAATAATATAATATGAATAATTTATTTACATTTCATTCAGATTTGTTTTAAAAACTGGAATACAAGACACTAAACATACAAGAGTGGAGGGACATTATGATGGTTCAGTCTGTGTCACCTTGAGTGACCCAAATGACTCTCCTTATTATTTTGGATGAATCCATCAGGATGTTTGTGGATAAGGTGAATATTTGGATCAGTTGACTAAGTGAAGATTGTATCATCATCAGTATGGGTGGAACATCTGCAGTCTTTACAGAATCCAAAGAGAATACAAGGCAGAAAAGATCACATTCCCTCTCTCTACCTGTCTCCAAGATACTGACATTGGTCTTTTCTTGCCTTTATACAGGCATGGCTTGGAAAGCAAACCATCAGTATTTTTGGTTCTTATAGCTTTTGACTTAAACTGGAACTCTACCATGAATTCTGCCAAATCACTACTTGCCAACCATAGGTCTGCACATATTTTGACATACCCACTCTATGCCAATTTCTAAGAAGAAAAATATAGTTTTGTTATATGTTCTAGGAAACATAAATATATAAGATCTAGGAAAGATAAATATATAAAAATGAACACATAGATACAAATATACTACCTTATTGCTCTGGAAAACCCCCACTAACACAGCATATAAAGGACAGTTATTGAAGTTCTTAAGTACATTATTATTTGGGTTGAAGATCTAAAAGCAATCTTATGTTTTATAATTGGAGGTGAGGGTAAGTAAAATATTATTAATAATACCATGATTTATTTTTGTGTCATTACTTAGAATGACTTAGAGTGGAAAATGAAGAAGCCCAAGTCCATAATCTCTACTGGGGGCCAAGAAGAGAGTAAAAGCCTGAAGTTTGCTGTTAAATTAAGAATTCATGAGAATAATGAAGACAGGTAGATAGATGAGTGATAGATTATAGATTGATTGATGATAGATAGATAGATAGACAGATCAATAGATAGATAGATAATAGGTAGAGGATAGATGACAGGTGGATGGTAGATGATTTGATAGATGAATTCGTGATAGCTAGTTAGCTAGATGATAGATTAGCTAGATGATAGATAGGTTGATAGATGATATACAGTTAGACAAGTAGATAAGAAATCAGATGATTGATAGATAAATAGATGTTAGAGAATAGAGGAGATAGATGATAGGTAGATGATAGATAGATAGATAGATAGATAGATAGATAGATAGATAGATATAAGAAAGACAATACATGGAAGAGAGGAAGAGATAGATGGTAGATTCATATATAAAATGATAGAAGATAGACCTATAACAGAGTAAATTAGTTAAATAGAAATATCAGATAGATAGATAATAGACAGTGCTTGGAAATCAGGAACATAATGACCTTTGATAATTTGGTAGAGAATATAAAAGGAAGGGCTCAGGGACGAGCCCTCAACATGGAAACTCAAACATGGAAAGCCTCAAAGAAGAAGCTATCATTCTAAAGATGTTCATTATTCTGATTTAATCTATATTATACAATACACATATGGCAGAAAGTATATTAAATTTATATACACCACATGTTAAATATTAACAGAAAAATATGGGAACTACTAAACACATATCACAAAGGAAAAATGATCTATTTTGAAATAAATGTTCACTACAGCATCATATTTGGAAATGAATTTGAGGACACCAATACTCAAATAAAACAACTGATGAGGCTTCTGTATCAATTCAGGGAAGGCATAGAACTACACTCCACAGCATCACGCTTTCCAGGGTATACCCTGTCTCTGGTCTCGATCAGTCTGCATTTAGATCTGTCTTTCCATGTGCTCTGCTAATGAGTCACTATCCCCCTGCAAAGTCATCTTTGGCACTTTTCTAAGTTTTGCCATTCTCACTAAGGGATATTGATATGCTCCAACTCCATAACAACTTCAGATATGCAGAGGATAGAATCTTTGTTTAGCCTCAATATTCTCCTCAGGTCCTGGCTCATACTCAAGATTGCCTATTCCATAACAGCTGATGTATTTCAGAGGGAATCTACCCACACCTTCTCACTCTATTTCTAACATTCTCTTCATTTGCCACTGGTATCCCTTACTACCCAGGCATCCACAGTAGAAATATTAGAATTGTCTATGAATTTTCGATTTCCCTTGCCTCCCACATACAATCTGAAATGAAGATTTTTTTCAACCAAAACTTATCTCTCAAATGTATCTTTTCTTTCCCCTTCCCATGGATGCTACAAATTTTTCATCAACTTTTTGCCTAGATAATTTTAAGTTCTATAAAAGCATGTAGAATGAAACTTCCAAAAGATAATACATCTACATTTTTCACACATGTTCAACCTGTTTGTGCTGTCTTTGTTTTCTCTGTCAATACAGAACTTTGCAAATATACTTTTAGGGATATTATTAGTATTGGGCTTCCAGATTTCTCCATACAAGTAAATATGTGCACTTCCAGTGATCATCTAAATCATATCTATTAGCATATTACTTAGGATGAAAATGGCATAGCACTGCCACAAGATTGAGTATATTCATTGCTATGCTGGTTCAAAGTCTCATTAAAAACTAGTGACACTAAGTTCACTTTTATGGCTGAGATAAAAACAAACATAGAAGACCTTACTATCAGAAGCTCAAATGTCATTTCGGAATGACATATAAACAAATGAAAGCTTCCCTCTTGTTTAAGCAGAGAGCTGTGTCATGGTTCATGTCACTTCCAGTGCAAACATGCCCCAGTCAAAAGAGTCTATGTTGTATAAGATTGCTCACTAAAAAAAACAGTATTTTAATTAAAAAAGTAAAGTAGCTTATACCCATCTCTGAATTTTAATACTTCAATAATTCTGTTGTTAATTCATAAGTATAATGTGGTGATGTTATATATTCACAGCTAGCTTTCTATATACACAAAGTTTGCACAAAGTTTTATATGTAACACATGTAAAATATGATAGACTTAATTCAAGTGAACATATTGAAGACAAAGGAGCTATTTTCTCTTAAAAGGCATCCATACGCCTCAAGGCAAAATACCTTAGGATGACAAAGTGTCAAATTAATTTGCAATCCAGATTCCCTCAAGCCCCCCAACTCAGATACCTCAAACAGCCTTTTTAAATTGCCCTTGATTTCTCTATACCTTTGCTTTGCATATTAGGTGTGCACTGTCTCGACAGCCTCTTATGTTCTACAATTACCACTTTATGTTTGAAATCCTTTAAATATATGAACCGTTTTCTAGTTCTTCCTACTCTTTGTACTTTTGACATAAATCAATTAAGTAAACTCATGTGTTCTTTTCATTCTTTACAGAGTATGCTATGCTTTCTTAGGATGCTAAAAATAAGAATTTTGAAGCTTAGAAATAATACCTAACTTGCAAAAAACTACAGAGCTAGAAAGTTGTTGTGGTGGTTTGACAATGCTTGACTTGGAAAGGAGCACTATTAGGAGGTGTGGCCTTGATGGAGGAAGTGTATCACTGTGGAAGTGTTCTTTGGGACCTTTCTCCTAGCTGCATTGAAGACAGTCTTCTATTTGCCTTCAGAACAAGATGTAGAACTCTTACCTCCTCCAGCACCATGCCTGCCTAGATGCTGCCATGGTTCCTGCCATGATGATAATAGACAGAACCTCTGAAATTGTAAGCCAGCCCCAAATAAATGTTGTCCTTTATAAGAGTGTACATGGTATTACTTTACAGCAATGGAAACCTTAACTAAGTCACTTGTATAGCAATAATTCTTAACCTCTGGGTTGAGAGCCTTTGAGGGTCTCATATCATATATCCTGCATATTAGATATTTACAATATGATTAATAACAGCAAATGACAGGTATAATGTAGCAGTGAAATAATTTATGGTTGGAGGTCACCACAGCATAAGGAAGGTAACATAATAGAAAGATAAATGCGTATGTGGATAGATGGATGGATGGATGGATGTCTAAATTAATGTGTAGAAATATATTGTCACTTCAGGAAATAATACATTTTATATCAAAGACAAATGGCCTTCTTAATTCTCAGAAATTCTTTAGAAATTCAAACTAATATAGCAACCCTATTGTTATCAGGAGAGCATAATAAATTGTATCTTATATTGCAACTTAGAGGCATTTTAACACATATATTAATACAATCAAAAATCTACAATAGTTCCATCAATTAAGAAACAGAAGAGAAAATAATTGGTGACTTATTTAAAACCTGAAGAACGTATCATTAAGATTTATATTATCTTCTAGTAAAATAAAAATATTTGGTAGTACTATCTCTTATTTTTATTTATACTTATTTGTTTACTTATATACTTTGTGGCCTGGGGATCATTGAACACTGAGTCTTACACATGCTTACCAAACCTCCTACTAAGCTAATTTAGCTAACCCTTCTGCCCCTTTTGAGACAAAATTTCACTGTGCTACTCAGGCTGTTCTCAATCTTTCAATCCTCTTACCTCAGTTTTTCAAGTCCTTTGGATTATGAGTATTTATCAACATGTGTGTCCTATATTTTCTATTGGTGCTTCCTCTGGTCAAATCTTATAGGGGATCCTACCATACAGGCTGAGATGCTAAGTGAAAAAGGCCCCTATTTCCAGCAATAACTCATGATTCTAGTTCACAATTGACCCCTTGGCTAATGACTTGGACTTTGGGTAACAGAACTGACAAAACAATGATCAATTGCAAATCAGAGGGGATAGTGAGA
>JADRCH010000511.1:533314-555809 GCA_019843965.1 Rhynchomys soricoides | reverse complement strand
GAACTGACAAAACAATGATCAATTGCAAATCAGAGGGGATAGTGAGAGGACAAAGTTAGCCAGAGCCAGACTGACTCCATAACAGGGTGCAAACTGGCAGCTGGGGAGACTAGGCCTAAGTTTCTGTTTCCCAGAACTGGAAAAGTACAAAACAAGTCAATTCCAGGAAAACAAACAAACAAACAAACAACAACAACAAAAACACCCCTCACAGGCAGCCAATCAGAAAGCCATCCCATCGCCTAGCCTGAGACAATCAGGAGCTGTAAAATACTGCCCACCACCTAACTTGAGCCATGTATAGTTAATCAGCAAAAGTTCCCCAAATCCCCCAGAGCCTAAACAAATTACAGACACCTATATCTCTGGAGCTAGAACCAACCAAGGAAAGAAAGGTAAAATCACCCACTCCTACCCTAACAGTCTTTAAATTAACCCTGTAAAAAACACACCACTGTCTTCCATGCCAAAGTATAGTAGACCCCTACATGAAGGTTCTCTAAAGAATAAACATTCTTTGCTATTGCCTACTAAAATAACAAAACAAAACAAAATCTTATAGGGGAACAATTAGCAATAATTTTGATAAACAACAAATACATAAAAGATATGTGTTAGAAGCCAAAATGTAAAAGAATAAGCTAGGTCAGTATTAGTAAGGGATTCCTCTGGGTTAATTGGAATTTTCTCCTCAGGCTCAAAAGCATAGATGATTAATTTTAAATGCAGACCAAATAAATATTGTTCATTTAATTTGTACCTTACAACTATTCAATACTTTGCAACACTTTATGGTTTGGACTTTGAATTTGTATTTGGCATTTGAGAGATTATTTTCTTTGTGCCAAGATTGACATGTAAAAATTATGACTATTCACAAGGTTATAATATTCCTCTTCTATTTTACTCTATGCATAGCAGCAACTATATCTATTATCTGTGAAGTATAATATATTGCCAAGGAAGAGACATATAAGTTTTCCATTATTTAATGTAAAGCCCTTTCTTAATATCTTATTTAGAACATTTGCAATATAGAAAACAAATGGAAAGAGGAAAGGAACAAAGGATGATACAATTAATTTCTCTAAGAATAGTCATATAATATATATCGTGTATTATGCTAAAGGATATGCCAGTAACATTTTACTAACAAAAAAAATGTATTAATATATTACATTGTTCTCTATTTTGTTTTTACTTTTGGACACAATGCAATGTACTTGAGAACAATCCTAGCTAATCATTTTAAGCTTTCTAATGGATTATAAATTGACATAGTGGAATTTTTCTATGCATTTATTTTTAAATAAGAACTATAGCTAATTTTTTGATAACAGTTGCTTCAAGTATGTTTTATTGTTTCAGTAAGTTGAAGAAGTGTTGTGGATAGCTCTGGGTCTGCTTGTATTCTGCTAATTCTGCCCTCCTGGGAGGAGCTTCAGACAAGGAGTGAGTTACATACTCATGTGACTTCTTGTGAACCAATCCCCTAATGAATAAAGAAGCCAATCACTGGGCGAGGAGGAGGGACTTCTGAGTTGGAGGGAGGAAGAGAGGAGGAGGAGAGAGAGATGGTCTTTTTGGAGCAGGGACAGCAGATAGGTAAGATGTAGCTACTAGAGTCTCCTGGTATTATGGCAGATCCACAAGGATTAGACACCAGAGGAATCAGATTTTGATAAGGCTTATAAGATTAGGTTTTAGTTGCTGCACCCAAGGATTGAGTTGCTATTGTTTCTGAGTTAATTTTGTGTTGCATTTTTCTTTACACTGTGGCTCATTTAGGTTCCAGAGAGAAAGGTACAGCAGCAAATTGTGGGTTTGCCTGATGTGCACCACAGAGGCCATGGAGGTATTGAAGCTTGGGACTGGCTTGCTAGTGACCCACCAGTGGGGACTGAGTCAGAGCTCCACGAGATAAAAGCAGGTGGTCCATTGCTCACTAGTGCATGGCTGGCCAGGCCCGCTAGGGCTGAGAGAAGCAAGGAATAGTGCTAGAACATGCTATATTTTCCTTCTTTTTAAAATAATTCCCACAACAAACAAGTGAGCTCTCTAGCATCTTAATGAATGAAAGCTTGCAGTTACTTAGCTGAAAAAGAAAAAACTAAATTGGGATATACCCAGGTGTCTACAATGGAAACATAGGAAGTTTACACAATTTGTAATTGATATGGTTAGTGTTAACTACCAACTTGAGAAAATCTAGTATAAGCTGGGACTGGGTCTCTGTGCCTGCCTTTGAGGGTTTATCTTGATTATGTTAATTGAAGTGGGAAGACTACCCACTGAGGGTGGCTCCATTCTCTGGGTGGGATCTTGAACTGTATAAAACAGAGAAAGTGAACTGAGCTCTAGCGTGGATTCATTCTCTCTGCTTGATCCTGGATGTGATATGAGAAGCAGTCTCAAATTACTGCCACCCTAACTTTCCTACTGTGATGCAGTGTACCTCTAAAGTGTGAGTAGTATCAATGGAATCAGTTCTTTCTCATTGAATTTAGATATTCACATAAGGTATAGCTGACTTCCATATTATACTCTACTGTGAATAGATCTCTTTAAATGATATACATGACACTACATAGTTAAAGGTGCACTTATCACGAGCAATCCATACTATTTTTATTTTAAGAGAACTACAAAAGATAACATCAAAATCCTTTTCTGATCCCAACTGATAAGTCTGATACAGGTTTCCCCTAGGAAATCCAGAGACATCCACTTAGAACTATTGGGAGAAAATCCAAAACAAAATAGAAAGAAAAGCAACTAAAAGTTTCAGCATTAGAAAAGATATCGAGAAAAAATATTTATTTATTTTTATCTGTTTGAGGCTAAAGACTCTTAATGAACCTTCTAGAAATATTTATTGGTCTACATATATTATTAAACATATTAGAGAAACAAAAATTATGGAATTATTAATCCCCTAAGCCCATTCAGCCAAAACCATTCAGTTTCCTGCATCCTGAAAATATATTCATATACACATTTGTTTCTAAGAGTATCCTTCCACTGTCATTTGCTAGCCACTCTGTTCTGAGTCTTTCATTAGGGGACCTCTGGCACTGAAAGCTTATCCATCTCCCCCAAGTGCTGGAAATTATTTTCAGATGAATACCAACTCTCCATTCCCATGAATTTGCATGTTGAGGAGCTTCCTTTCTGTTTTTAGGACACTATCAGATTCCCCATTTTGGATTAAACATAAATGTCCTGTCTTAGAAATGCAGTTACCATATATCTCTCTACACGGGTCATATATTTATCTCTTCTTGTTCCTAGGAAGCATCCCAGTTCTCAAGTCCAGAAAAGACTACAGAGAGACTGAGACCCAAATTTCATTGTGGATTATCTTCACAAAGGATATTTTTCCTTTTCCGTACTTAAGTTTTCACACTTAAGGCCACTTAATTCTAGTATAGTAAAGAGGGAATCCTGTGAATTCTGAAATAATAAGTTTAGAAGTAGATGGTCTTCTTAAGTTTTGAAGATGGATTTTCTGTCTTACATACCTTTGTATATCCACATACCAAAACATTCCTGGCATCTAAGAGGCACAGGACAAATATAATTAAGTGGACTTTGACTCCTGTTTGCACCTGTTCCTTTAACTAAGTCTTATTTTAATGAGGAAAAGATGGCATAGGTTTCAAGTGCAAATCAAAAAAAAAATGGTGTTTCTGAGCAACATGGTCTTTCCTCTCAAATCTGATTGTATCCACTTGTCTCTGTTGAAGTGAGCTATTACTCCTATTGCATAGGATAAGTTTCATATGGATATGTAGGTAATATACACAGCAAAAATAGAGAGCTTTTCCTCAAAGAAATAAGGAGTATAACTGATATTGTGATATAGTTACACTTTCTTCACCTGTTATTAGATATTTTTTTTTTTGGTATTTTGTTTGTTTTTCTTTATTGAGGATTGAATCTTATAGAGATGGGTCTTGCGTATGAGGTTGCATAAAGGGAAAAGTTGGTGTACTTCAAGCCTGATGACTTGACTTCAACCTCTAAAATTTATATGATAAAAGACGAGAGCTAATTTCTGAAAGTTGTCTTCTGATATTCATACTCACGCCATAGTGCATGCCTGCTCCCCAATACACACCACACACAAACACACACACACACATACACACAAATAATGGTAATGATAATAAATATATGTACATATATGTAATAAAATATGTAATGTAATGTTTCTTGAATATAAAGTAGATGTTTGTATATTGAACAGAAAGCTGTCTTTGTAACTCTTGTTCATTAATTCATTTCAAGATGTTTAAATTCAAGCTAACTTGAAGAAGCTAAAATAGAGAAGAGATGAATATCAACAAGGTTCTTGAGAAGGGGAGTTGGGAGAGTTTGAATAAATGTTGAGTGTCAGCAAAAGTATAACTGCCATTGTTTGTGGCTACAGTGATCAGTGGAGGTGATAGGGAAGGCCAGTATTTTGAAGAATAAATCAAAAGAGAAATAATAGATGATGAAGACAAAGATGGACAACCCTGACCTTCCCAAGAAGACATTTTTAAGTCTGCCATATTGTTTGCAATTTTTGGCTTAAAACAAAACATTCAATTACTTATATTGTTTAATGAAATGTGTAAACAAGGACAAGCTGATTATGAGAAAGATTCTACCAAGAACAGTCTCATACTCCATAATATTATTATGATCATTAAATCCTGAAAATGCTGTGTTAAATAATGAAGACCAAAAGAGACAACCTCCTTCTTTTCCCAGGAATAAAATCTTGTTCTTCAGTC
Source organism: Rhynchomys soricoides (assembly GCA_019843965.1). Lineage (NCBI taxonomy): Eukaryota > Metazoa > Chordata > Mammalia > Rodentia > Muridae > Rhynchomys > Rhynchomys soricoides. The sequence continues at coordinate 551,028 of JADRCH010000511.1, read as the reverse complement.
CAGAGCAAATGTTTCCTCTGAATTACTTTCTGGGCTTTATAAGGCGTTGACAGAGTTTCAACTCTCACATTGTAAATGTGTCACCCTAATAATCCCTGTTTAATTATTGTTTATTATAAATGGATTCTCTCAGCATTCCTGTGTGGTGCTTTTCATTTCTCTGCAAGTGAAATTTCTCTTGTGGAACTTGGCCCTACCTGCCATTAATAAGTTCCCAATCATGTACTGACCCAGAGACTACAGGAAAACTCCACCTGGAATGCTGATGGCAGCACCTTTGTTAAAGTCTAAATTCATAAAAGCAAACAGCCCTTTAAAAATAATAGAAACCACTGAGAATTTATCATATATTCATGAGTTAGTATCATATTCATTCTCACCAAATACCTTCTCTGTAAAAGACTAATTATAATCAGCAGAATGAAAATAAATTTCCTGAGCTATATGACCTCACTCTGCTCACACTATCAGTGCAAGCAAAGACATGAGCCAATCTATTTGTACCTCTTGGTAGCTAAATATTTTAGAGGGCAGCTCTAAATTGAGCTGGTTTTATAAAAATCAATCCATATAATACACTGACCTTAATAGAATGTCATAGGCTAAAAGTCAGTATAACATAATACACAAAAACTAGAAATAAAATGAAGTATATTAAGTTTATTTTTTGCCAAGATCAAATGCACCTAAATACTGTGAAATAAATATTTGTGATAAGCAGTGATCACAGTAAGACAATGGGGCTATTCATTATTACCTGAAAAGGACATTACTACCAATAGAAGAAGCTGTGATTTTAAAACGTTGGGTAATTAATTTCAATCAGAGCTGGATTCAAGGTCAGGTGTGGAATGCCAGCCATTAGTTTTCCTTTGCTACCTTTGGCAGGCTTTTCTCATGGCTCATCCATAAATAATTAAACCCAAAGTATCTGCTGCATCAGCTTAACTACTGCAGTAGGACAGAGAGGCCAACATTTTATTTCATTTGAACTTCTAATAGAAAGGACAACAGTCTTCTTTGTGTGCTACGAAATGAGTCCTACTTTCTGCACAAACAACAAAAACAATTCTTTTTAAGTGTTCAATATGTTCATTTCCATCTGGAATTTGTGGATCACTGGAGCAAATTGAGAAAAATTATGAGAGCAAAAGCCACATGCACATGTGGCCAATATGAAATAATTTACCTCTGAGGTAACTTCCAATTGACATCAGTGACAGGTTAAGGTAACGCTTGATAAGACACATGATGAAATGTCAATGTAAAATTCAGTAATATGAATCACATGCACAAAACACAGGAAAATGTCCCCAAGAAGCTCTGGGGTTCCCCAACTTCAGGATGGCTTGTGACCATGGCAGTGTCTGGGGATTCCATAACACGGGAAGGAGAATGAATGGGGTTAAGGTGGTTTATGAATAGGTCAGAAAGTTTACTTGCCAAACTAATTTCTTGAGAGGAAATGATTTTTGTTTTCTTCATTTTTTACAAATGTATCATTTAATTTGCAACAGATGCACCTCAGAATCATATAAACATCCAAGTGAAAATATCCAGTTTCAACCTAAACCAATATATCTCATTTTTAAGTTTTCTATTTTGGGTGGAGAAGAGGATAAGTTTTCATGTTTGAATATGCAGAACTCTAGGTGATGACCATGATGCAGAATAAAAGTACATGCTTAATCTAGACTTAAACGAAAGTAAAATGTGTCACCTTTCTGATTTAAAGAGTAGTATATGCTAAAACAGAAAAACTGTAGGTTTAAGTCACAATTTTGATTTAACACATGTGAATTTGGCCAATTGCACAAAGTATTCCAAATTGTAATTTATTGTAAATGTTAGGTTATATAAAGATCACTAAATGAATTTAATGAAATAAATGGGTAAGGTAAAAAGGACTATGCCATCCATTACTTTCCATGTTGTTACTGGAACCAGGGTTTGAGAAGTAACCCCTTTGACTTCAGAAGTTGTGAGACTGAACATTCAAGGGTTTACTGCTAGATACTCATACTAATAATGCCATCATTCCAAGATATACATTTTCACATGGCTTTAGTAATGTTCTTTGTCTATATAAGCAATTTATTAATGGTTTAGAGCAAAACTGAAATATCATCATAGTCATTGCCATGACCAATATCATCATCATCACTATAATCTACCACCTTTACTACTAAAATAATATTTTAATATTATAATAAGAGGCAACAGTCATACTAACATAGAGATCTATACATATATATGAGTGCATATATGATTATATTTATATGTGTATATATGGTTATGCTGAAAACAAAACATTAGGGTATTAACCTCTATGGTTCTAAAGAGTCTACCTCAAACTGTGAACATGAATAAACATAGCAAAGATTACAGTATGTAATATAATAGTGTGTAATTTATTTGAAGAATTATTAGTATTTTCATGCACCAGTTATGAATTCTCCCCTTAAAAAATGAAATCAAGAATAGAAATGGACTGTCCACTGAAAAACCATATAAACCAACAAAACAAACATCTAGCACATTGTCCAAAAAACTGACAAAGATATAAATGAAGTGAAGGGTATCCCACCTCTATCTAGCCTTTTACTTGGTTAATAGCTCTCAAAGACATAAATTTTTCCTTAAAATAAATTTTTAAAGGATTTAGCATTACTTACTTTAAGTTCAGCTGTATAACTTGAGTTTGCTGTAGCTTTTTTTTTTCTTAGATAGAACTTAAAGCACATAATCAAGAGAGTTTGTAGGAACGTCTGGGAGAGGAAAGACAAAGTCGGCTTGTCCTCATGAGGCTTGTTGCCTGAAGGGCTGCCTCCTATTCCAGCATGGGGAGCAGAGTTCCTTTCTGAAGTGAGTCCGTAACAGCCCTAAGAGGCTCTGTGTTACATGGCTTCCATCCTGGGAGTCCCTAGTGTAGGCAGATTTATAATGAAAGAGAATTATGTATTTTTACATGTTCCACTTTTAAAATCTATTGGAAAGTTTTTCTGTCACAAAGAATTTGTTACTGTACCTGGGTGTTCACACAGCCTTCTATCTTCTCAGTCTGTGTCTTTCTTTCATTCACATAATATTTATATTGTTCTTTTACGTGAATTATGGACCATTAGCAACCAGGACACTTTGACGGTTTGTATGAGAACACCCCCCCCATAAGTTCATCTGTTTGAATGCTTAGTCCCCAGTTGGTGAACTATTTTGGAAGGATTAGGGAAGTGTGGTTTTGTAGGGAAGGGGTGTCATAGGATGTCACTTTAAGCCCAGTTATCTTTTCCTTTACCTCTTCCTGCCTCATTATTTTCTTCTCTCAACATGTAAACTCTCTGCTAATACTTTAAAACGATGCCTGCCTGTATGCTGTCATACTCCCTATTATGATGGTCATGAACTCTAACCCTCTAGAAACGTATGCCCCCAAATTAAATGCTTACTTTTATAAGTTTCTTTGTTCATGGTGTCATGTCACATACTTTAAAGACAGACACCAATGAGGACTTCACTCAGACTGGCTCTTTCTTTAGTTCATTAGAACATGTGGACTTAGTGTCGAGGAGGATCAGTTACCATCTGCAGGTGCTGTGGTTCTTATCATTGAGAAAAAAAGTATATGTTACTCATATAAGATTCATCTAATAAGATATACCACCTCCTGAGCTTTATTTTTCTACTTTTTAGATCTTTCCCACAGAGACCTCAGATGTGTCCTCTCAAAAACAGGCAGCTGATTCTATGTACATCCAGTTTTTGATTACTTGAAACATAAGATACTAACATATAACTATCAGGATTTAAAATGTTTCTATACTTACATGTAAGGTACATGAAGGAGCTCTTTGTTTTATTAATGTTTTAAATAATCCTGGAAAGTAATCTCACAAACATATGAGATAAGAACTCTAAGTTGTTTGTTTTTTTTTTGTTTTGATTTTTTTAACCACAGAGCTACTATACACTGAAAACTACCAATAACATTCATATCACTGCATTTACTTTTTCATAACAGGCACTGGTGATCAAGCCTAGATTCAGAACCATGTGGATATTCGTTGTCATCAGAACTCTGTGTTATTAGAGATCTGTTTAGAAGCTCATCTGGAAGCCTGACACACATTCTCAGATGCAGACTTCTGCTATCCAGACTTCTAATCTAAATTAGAGAACTATAAGTCATTCCCATAGCTTAGAAACTACATAAAAACTGCATATTTTCTGTCAGGATTTCTTCTAATGTATGAAATCTGGAAGTAGAAGATAACTCACCTGGAAAGTCCTCGCTGTGAAATGTATTGACCCTTCATCCCTATAACAATGCGAAGAAAAACTGTTTATTTCCAGCATTGGTTTTATTTTAGATTTTTAAACATACAATGACACTCAAATGCTGAGTAATCCTTTTATATTCTAAAAATCTGACCCTGAATTGGAATTAACTATTCTTTGAGATTATCATTAACAGTGTCCCATTGAGGTTTCAGGTAGACATGAATTAGAGTAGAGTTAACCAATGTAGTCCAGTTCTCAGATGTCAATCATACAAGAACTTACATACTGTCCTCTGTACCACAGAAGCTTCAGGCACAAGTATCTCTTATTTGAGATTTCTTATTTATAGAAATAGATGATGAAAATGGATGATATACATTAACACCTTCCAAATATACTCAAATAAAATTTTATTAAAATGTGTAGAACATGAGTGTATTAGGAGGAGCAGAAGCATATACTATGTGCAGGATTCAATCCTAGAAAAGCTGTATGACACAAAAAGAAGATCAAGTTAAAGGACCATGAAGAAAAGGGTTGAGTAAAGAAAGGGGAGCATTTTGTAACTTTTTATCAGGGGTCAGATAAGCCAATAAATTTTTGGTTGGATTATCAGGGCTGCTGTAACAGACTCATACAGGATAGTTAGCATAAAACAGAGGTGTAAGAGATGTAGCTCAGATGTAAATGCTATCCTGGCATGCATAAAGGCTTTGTGTTCTAACCCCATGTCTGCAAGAAAAAGTGCAGGCAGATAGATAGATAGATGATAGATAGATAGATAGATAGATAGATAGATAGATAGATAGACAGACTTTTTGTGGCTTAGAAACTAAAATGCTAGCAGAGTTGGCTCCTTCTGTAAGTTCTGAGGGAAACTCAGCATATGCCTCTTTTTTTCATGCCTATGATCACCAGAGCCAGTGGTGCTACTGATCTTAGAGTTACATCACTCTATTCTCTACCTTAATTTCCACACAGCTTTCTTCATGCCTCTCCTCTGTAAGTCTGTCTCTTCTTTTTATGGCCACACCAATTGTGATGAATTTATGGCACGGGAATAAGTTCTGACCTCACAGTGGCATATTTATATCTTTGAAGACCCTATTTCTGAGGAAGACCTCCCTCTGAGGTTCTAGTTGAAAATTAGTGTGGAGAATACCATCCAATCCAGTACAATAGGCAAGTGTCAGATTGTACAGGGTCTGGATGCTGTGACATTAGTTTTTCTAAATACAATCTTAAATGCTTAGGATTTTAACAAATGAAAAGATCTAATTGTGCTTTTGTGAGATCATTGGACTAGTATATAAAGTATGAATAAAAGGGAGGAAAAATAAGAACAGAATTTAAAGCCAGCTACCATAATACTGCTTGGTTCAAGATGAGAGGTGATAGTGCTCAAGTCGGTGTACTGGCATGTACAACTTAAGGTTGTAGGTGTTGGCGAAATTATCTGAAAGGTGTTGCTGATGGATTTGGTAAGGAGGAAAAGGAAGGCAACCTAGATTACTGATTAACTAGGTAGAGAATAGTACCATGTTCTTCAGCAAGGAAGAACAGCCAAGATAAACATAAATAGAAATCAGAAATCCTAGTTTAGAAATATTATATTTGAGCCATAGATTAGAATTTAAGCAGAGAAACAGAAGATAGAGTCCAAATAGAAGTCACAACTTAAAAGATAAATCAGACTTATGAACATGTTAGTGGTAATTAAATCCTTGCTAGATGAGGTCATCAGAGTTTCAAAATGGAAAGCAAAAGTAGAGCCAAGAATGTGTCCTAGAATACACTAATGTTTCAAGAGAAAAAGGAAGATCCAGAAGAAGAAACTGAGACATACTAGCTAGAAAGGTAGCAGAAAATGCAGAAAATTGTGGTGTCCCCAAATTTATTGTGTGCATGATGGGGAAGCCAGATGCAATGAATTGCATTATTTGCTCAAAGATTCACTATTTTTCCTTCAATTCAGTACACCAGAATGACACATTGCTATACATGGCCAGTGACTGGGTGTGATCAAAATTGATCACCCACGTATCAACATAGAAGCTTAAGCTCAGTACAGCCTCTGTTCTACTCCTTTAGCATTAGGAACTGTGTATCCCAATTAGGACATGTTTCTTCAGCATAAACCTCACAGATAGAAAATGTATCATTTAGATGTAGATACAGTTTTAAAAACGAGAATCAGCTGTGGTTATTGTAAGCCACTATAATTTGAGATTGTCCACTGAGCACAGCACAGTTAAAGGGAACTGATTAAAATGTCCTTATGTGGCATGGTATTACAGTAAGGTATTGATTATGGAGCTGGGATCTCTGGGTCCAGGAAAGAATAAGAGCCTTCATATCATTCTTATCTAAGAACAGACCCTAAATTTACCATTTACTAGTTACATAATTTTAATTTGTTAATGGACTTCTCTGACCCTCTATCTTTCCACTTAGACTAAGATATGTCTACAGTGTCATAAGGAATGAACAGGACAGCATTTTCAGTTTGCAGAACAGATCCACCTTCCTGTCTGTAAATTTCTGTCAATATGTTCAATATGTATTAAGACTTTTTCTTTCTTCCTTTTAAATTAGAAATTCAAAATTAGAAGACACTCCTATGAAACATATAAGAAAACAGGACCAGACAACACATGGCGTAGTTGTAAGTGGACCCACTGAAGGAAATAGTCAAGAGAACAAAATGTTGAACTTTTCTTAAGGGATTGAGGTTTGTAGCTGGTGTCTCAGAATGTCCCTAATGGCAATGCTGCAACAGAAAAGTTGTCAAAAGCTAGGAAAAATGGGCATTGAGTAGAACAGCCATGTCTGAGAGAGAACAGAAAAGCCCCTGTCAAATGTGTGTATCAGCTGTTATACACAGCAAGTTCCACTTCTTTAAACTAACAAAGGACTGAGTAAGATGAGCCAGTCCTGTGTGAAGACACTACTTTACAAAATAATCCCAGTGTCTGCATCCCTTTGGGACTTCTGCAACTATATCCATTAATTGAAAATGCACATGGTCCTTTGCCTACAAAAATGAAAATTATTGAGAGTCTGTGGAATATGACAAATGACAAGACTCAATGGTCTGAGTAGTGGTAATTAGCTGAGAAGAACTAATGGCTTGAAGCCTAAAGATCTGCCCTCCAAGTATGATACCCCAAAGCCTCATTGACCTGGCAGTTCCCTGAAGTCCTGTCTTGGTGTCCTTCCTATGGAAAGAAGAAAAAAAGGAAAGGGAAGGGAAGGGGAGGGGAGGGGAGGGGAGAAGAGAAGAGAAGAGAAGAGAAGAGAAGAGAAGAGAAGAGAAGAGAAGAGAAGAAAGAGAAGAGAAGAAAAAGAAAAAAAGAAAAAAGAAAGGAAAGGAAAAGAAAAGAAAAAAAAGAAAAGGCAGTCTCTGTTCTTTGTGCTTTGAGAATGCTCAAAGCCATGAAGAGTTTGTTTTACATTAAGGAAGGTTGAGTAACCAAGAAAGGTTCAAAAACAGGGTAGGGTCTCCTGCATCTTGCCTCTGCATAACCTTCCCATCCCCAAATCTGTTTATTCTTTGTTTCTACCATAGAGCCTTTTATACGCTCTCTGAACATTTATTGTTTCAATAAAGTGTGTTAATAATTAAACAATAATCACCCCATTTGGGCTTTAATTATCCAAACCTCTTAAAGCTTAAGGATTTATTTAAACTCCTATTTAAAATAAGAATTTGTCACTATAATTTCACCTTTATGTAAGTACCACCAACCATTGATAGTGTCTGAGCCTTTCCAAAAATCGAATGACTAGAAATGAACATAGATACCTTTTTAAAAAAATATATCTTTAGTCTTTTTTTATAGTCCAGTCATCCCCATCCAGGTCTGCCTTCCAACTATTCTTCATCCCATTCCTCCTCCTCTATCTCCAAGAAGATGTACCCACTCCTCCCCCTACCAGACCTCCCCATTCCTGGCACCTCAAGTCTTTTGAGGGTTAGGTGCATCGTCTCTCACTGAGGCTAGACCAGGCAGCCCTCTGCTGTATATGTGTCTGGGGCCTCATATAAGCTACTATATCCTGTCTGTTTGGAGGCTCACTATCTGAGAGATCTCTGGGATTCAGGTTAGTTGAGACTGTTGGTCTTCTTATAGGGTTGCCCTTCTCCTCAGCTTCTTCCAGCCTTTCCTTAATTCAACCACAAGGGTCCCCAGCTTCTGTCCATTAGTTGGGTATAAGTATCTGCACCTGACTCTTTCAGCTGCTTGTTGGGCCTCTCAGAGGGCAGTAATGCTAGGCTCCTTTCTGTAAGCACACCATAACATCAGTAATAGTCAGGCCTGGATCCAGTCACTGGAATTCCTTTCCCTTAGTCTCTTCTCCATTTTTGTCCCTGGAGTGTTTTTAGACAGGAACAATTCTGGATCAGAGTTTTTGACTGTGGGATCTTTTTAATTTTTTATTTTCCTTCATTTCTTAGAAAAAATCAGCTTCTCACTAAGAGTGCATATGGTCTTTTCCAATATGTATTTTTGTGGGTTTTCAATATCTTTGAAATTACAGTACATTAAAATGCACCCAGAGAACATAGAGGGAAAATAAATAGGGCATTTGTCTTGAACTCATAAAAAGGGGTCATTCTAAAAAGAATTTAATAAAAACCATTACCACATAAAAGCAATGCCAAATTTTAATTATACATTTTTCAACCCCCCCAAAGAGCATACTCTAACATCTATACCCAATGAAAAGCTGCCCAGCTTTATGACTGCCACACCAACAGAATCTTTGGAAGCAGTCTCATTTAGTTCTTGAATGCATGACCACCTAGCAGTAGAAGTAGAGAAAATTTTCTCTTGTGCTAAAATAGTTTCTATTCTCAAAGGTCCATGGCAATCCATCAGTGTTATCCTCTGGGGTAATTAGGCCCACTTCCCCTTCTCAGGCAGAGTTATTGGAAGATACTGTTAAGCTCCAAAGCCAGTCTGGCTGAATTACAAGAGTCCTGGTCTCTGTTCTCAGTCATCAGTTGTCCTCTGTCCCTACTCTGCCATGGCAATTTTTCAGAAGGAAAATTAGTCCCCCTGCCAACTCTTATATTTTGTATAAGCCCAGATGTCACACTTTGCTAATGTCATACTAGACTGTAATATTTTTATAACACAGCATAGAAAAACAATATTGAGCCAAATAGACATACCGCTGCCAGATGGGTGACCTTTATTTACTGATAGCAGTGGTTTTTGTTTCTTTAGATCATGGAACTTGAACTATTAGAAATAAGCTGAATTTTCAGGTTTATGTCTGAGCCAAATCCCCTCTTCTACTGAAAGCAAGTCAGAAAGAGTAGGCTACAGAAATGCAGACTCTAGAATTCATATGTCCTCACTGAACGGATTATGAGAGGTTGGTTTGCTCAATAACTATAGAATGACTGAATGAGTACACAGAAAGCTAGTACAATCCCTGTTAACTATAACTATAATCCTACTTATGTGGGCCTGTGAATATAAACATAGACATCTACCTTCAAACTAAATGTTGTTTATTCTTGAAGACTAGCTTACAAGAGTCTCCCATGTCTATATCCTGAATGGAAGAATAAATCAGATGGTAGGTTTTTCAGCCACTCCCTCTCTGTACTCTCCAAAGCAATTTGTGCAAAATACTAAAATTCCTAAGAGATCCACTTGAATAATTTTTACTTCAAAGAAAAGGCATGTAATCCTCCTTCCTATTTCCTTATAGAGGTACTTTTTTTTTGAGCATGTATTATGCTTTGACTCCTATATCTTTTCTTCACTAAGAATGACCCTAAATTTGGCTAGGATATTAGAAGGTCAACTCCCATTCTGATTCTTCTTCTTCTCTAAATGTATTTTTCTTCATACATAATTATTGATATTGGCAACTGAATATTCTATATTTCTGTCATGACCTTGAAAGCTAAACATGACTTCTTTGCCTCATTTTCATTATTTATTATTTTAAAATGATAAATGGCCTGGCCAATATATGTGCTTTCTGATTTTCCTCTCCAGAACATTTTTCCAGACCCATCAAATTTTTATATTAAGGTGGAACTGGCTCAGCAGTTAAGAAGAACTGGTGGTGCTCTTCTAGGGTACACAATTTCAGTTTTCTGATCTAATGTCATGTTGCTCATAATTGTCTATAACTCCAGCTCTGAGGGATCCAACACCCTCTTCTGGCCTCTGCATACACCAGAACATGCACAAAGATATATACATAAAGTTTTTCAAGACAATTCATATTTGTTAATACTTTGTGGCCTTTTAAAAGTGCGTTACTTTTTATTTTACTGTTTTTATTTAGCATTAATCTCATATTCCTATGCACACTTCATAGATGCATCACACAATCCAAGTTTTTAATCACATCAAATTATGATATATGTTCAAATCCCAAATACTCTCCATCAAATGATCCAGATACTGATATATTGAGATATTTAGCCACCACTCTCTTTTTTCTTCTTTTGTCTAATATTTGGTTTTGTATAAATGCTACTTTTAATTGTTGATACTTCCTTTAGATTACATATTTGTTTGGAACAAAATTCTAGATAGTCAAGCATTTAGTACTTAAGCATCAGTATTTAAAAAATAAAAACACAATTGGATGGCTAATAAGTCTGAGACTGTGATCAAGAAACTTTGATTCAGTTCCAATATCCACCTCTTGTTTGTCATATGATTGAGGTTAGTCACTGAACATAAATGCATTAGAACTTTTAGAAAAGGCAGACACACAACTGCTTGCAAATACCTAGACACTTAGAAAAACAAAAGAGTATAGATGTAAAATTTCTGTAAGTGAAATATTCTATAATATCCTATTAAGGGGTTTGACAAGGTTGCCACATGAGTGCAGGTACTGGCTACCATGCTTGAAGACCTAATTCCAAAGGAGTAAGGGAAGAAGAAAGAATCAAGTTCTGAGAGTTGCCCTCTGATTTCCATATGGCTGCTGTTATACATGTTCACTTGAGTGTATGGATACAAACCCACAGATTAATTAGTTTAAATTTTAAATTATATATTAATTATATGGCTTTATGTTCTCCAGTTGCCAGTTTGTTACCACAAACCAGGCCCTAAGTGTATATCTGCCTGCATATTTCTACCCTACATCTGTAGGATGCACCTAATAATTGTCCAGGTCTGACAGGCTGTCATCAGAGTAAGGACCTCTAAATACTCAGTTTGTTTTCTCAGTTGTCATCTAACAACATGGAAATCAGGCCCAGAGAGTTATGCTTGAAATCATTGTTTTAAGAAAGTGGGAGCTCAATAATTGCTGCACATATGAATATAATTGCTGCACATATGAATGAAATAAAAAAGTAATCTGAATTGGAGACTAATGTAAAGAAAAATACCAGATATGTATCAATGTCCATAAGAGATAAAAGTTAGTATCAAAGAGGTCTCTCTATGGAGTATTTAATGCACGCCTCACAAGTCTTAATTTCTTTGCTTGCATTACTTCCACTTGGTAATGTTAAACACAGTGGGGCAAGCATATTAGGAGTGAGTACAACTTGTCCAACACCACCCAATTCTGCAAAAAGGACTAGAACTCCATAGCATTATTTAGATGGGGGCATCATCTCACTTACATATATCTTGTGCCACTTTACAAACTGTTTCCTTCAATGCAGCTGGATCCATGTGTTTAAAACAGGCATACTAAAAATTAAAGACAGAAACCATTCAATTTATTTAGAGAATATCTTCACCAAAAGCTTACCTCTTTCCTCCTATCATCATACACATTTAAAAAGTCTGTAAAACAAACTGACCACATACTTCACAAATTACCATGAGTCCTCTCCCAGGCGCATCTGCTAAGCACTAGTTGTGTAAGATAGATATATAATACAAGGCTTAGGCACAACAGCAGTAATGGGGTGTTACTGTAACCCAGCCACTGCCCAACTTTATCTCTAGCCTTTTATTCTATTATTTCACATTCTTAAAGTATTCCTTTCTCATTTTTTAAAATTTTGCTATTCAGATATTTGCCTTTTTTCTTTCAGAATCTCTTAGGACTTGTTCTTAGTCTCAGGATGTGTTCTTTTAAAAATTGCCTTGCTTTCATTTTATACCAAGTTGCCTCTCCTTTATCTCTTTTCAAATATTTCACCCACCAACTAAGTTCTTTCCCCATTGTTTCATTTGTTCCCTACTCTTGAGTTTAGGTCTCTTCTTGTCATTTCCTCTTTTAAAAGCAAAATGCCACCATTATGAAATTAAAACATATGTCATATTTTTCTTTTCTGGGTGGAGAAAGAATTTTTTCCCCAATGCAGTTTGCTCAGTATTTTTTCTTCTAAATAAATTCCCTTGGTGTATGGGATGGATATAATCTCTGCCTCCCTTCAGAAAGTCTCCAATACTTTGTTTCATATGTGATTTTTATTTTTGTGATCAATGCTGGGGTCTGCTTCCCTGTCAAGCAGCAAATCTCAACAGGGCATTAATCTTGCAAAACCCAGAAATAAAGATCTCAGTCATGTTTCTAGTGTGTCTTTGCGGGGAAGCTTGGTCCTCAGGAAACATACTTCCTTCCTGTCTTTGCAATATGTTTTTAGACAAAATTTGGGGCTGGATCTCATGTCTTCCATCAACCTGACACACAGGAACATCCCAGCTTCTAATCTTGCCTATATTAACAATGTCCTATGTTAACTCTTTGGTACTGTAGAGAAAAAAAAATCTAAATCAGTGTAACTGTGGTTTTCCAGCAGCCTAAAGCAATGAGGCTAGCTCTCAGGCCTGCCCCTCTGGATGATTTTGAATAGCATCACTCTGCTTGGTAGCCATCATCTGTATGGCTGGCAAACTTTCTCCTTTGTAGATTTGTTCATCAACATATTATGAATGTTTGCAGTACATATTTGTAATTGTGTGTTAAATCTGCTCATGTCTGTGGTTATTGTCTAATCATAATTCCTAGAATCTTTTCTTTTCAATATAACATGTTTTTGCCAAATCAGCAGAAATTTCTCTCTTGAGTATTGATTTTCTTTTTCCTTTTTTTAAAATTAAAATTCACTATTTATAGCCGGGCAGTGGTGGTGCACACCTTTAATCCCAGCACTTGGGAGGCAGAGGCAGGTGGATTTCTGAGTTTGAGGCCATCCAGGTCTACAGAATGAGTTCCAGGACAACCAGGGCTACACAGAGAAATTCTGTCTCGAAAAACAAAACAAACAAACAAACAAAAAATCAGTATTTATTTGTGATTTTAAGGTAATTATACAGGCAGTGAGCTGCAAAGCTATCAAATGTACATTCATTTGTATATTTTTTAGTACTGTACTTTTTTTAAAGTTATTTCTCGTTTTTATTTTTTTGACACTTTATTTACATTTCAAATGTTTCCCCCTTTCCAGATCTCCCCTTTGGAACCTCCCTATTCCCTCACCCCTTCCCCTGCATCTATGGGGGTATTCCACCACCCACCCACTCTCTTCTTCCCTGCGTGGCATTCTCCTATACTGGGGCATCTAACACCCTCAGGTCCTATGGCCTCTCCTACCCCTGAAGGCTAACAAGACCCTCCTCTGCCACATATGTGGCCAGCACCATGGGACCCTCCATGTGTATTCTTTAGTTGGTGATCCAATCTCCGGGAGTATCGGGAGGTCAGGCCAGTGGACACTGTTGCTCCCTCCATAGAGCTGCCAACTTCCTCAGCTCCTTCAATCCTGTCTCCAACTCCTCCATCTGGGACCTCATGCTCAGCGCAATGGTTGCTGTGAAGTGACACTTGGGTATTCAGAGTTTTGGGGCTAATAACCACTTATCAGTGAGTACATACTGTGTTCATTCTTTTGTGACTGAGTTACCAAGCTCAGGGTGATATTTTCAAGTTCCATCCATTTGCCTGCAAATTTCATGAAGTAATTGTTTTTAATAGCTGGGTAGTATTCCATTGTGTAAATGTACCACATTTTCTGTATCCATTCCTCTGTTGAGGGACATCTGGGTTGCTTTAAGCTTCTGGCTATTATAAATATGTCTGCTGTGAACATAGAGGAGCATGTGTCTTTATTACATACTGAGGGATCTTCTGGATATATGCCCAGGAGTGGAATAGCTGGGTCCTCAGGTAGTACTATGCTCATTTTTCTGAGGGTCCGCCAAACTGATTTCCAGAGAGGTTGAATCAGTTTGCAGTCCCACCAACAATGGAGGAGTGTTCCTCTTCAGTATTGATTTTCAACCCTCTGTCCCAGAATTTTTTTAATCAATTTGTCTCCACCATGCCTTATAAATCTTGATGATTTTTCAGTATTTTTCTCTGCTTTTCTTATACACATAAGTTGTGGACATTTTTTATTTCTTTTTCTGAATTTGTGTGTGTGTGTGTGTGTGTGTGTGTGTGTGTGTGTGTGTGTGTGATCCTTTATCCATATACAACTACTTCAGGCAAAGACAGTCTAAAACTATATTCATCCTTCAAGAGTTTATTATTTTCTTAGAGTTTTACTACTGTGAACAAATATCATGACCAAGGCAACTCTTATAAGGACATTTAATTGGGGCTGGCTTACAGGTTCAGAGGTTTAGTCCATTATCATCAAGGTATGGCAGTGTCCAGGCAAGCATGGTGCAGGAGGATCTGAGTTCTACATCTTCATCTGAAGGCTGCTAGAAGACTGGCTTCCTGGCAGCTAAGATAAGGGTATTAAAGCCCTCACACAAGGTGATGCACCTATTCCAAAAAGGCTACACCTATTCCAACAAGGTTGCACCTTCTAATAGTGTCACTCCTCTGGCCAAGCATATATAAACCATCAGAATTATTATACTTTACTTGAGGATATTTGGATAAAATACAGTCCAAAAGTACCTTTACTTAGAGGTCTTACTTTATAAATACCAAGTGAAAATTTTCAAAAATGGGACAAAAAGTCTGTAATCTTAAGGAGAGAGGTCTCAGCAAAGGACAAATGGACAAGTGTGTACATTCAGGTCACTGTGGTGAACATGGAATGTACAGGTATGCCTAAGAGGTGTGCTTCAAACAAAAACTGAGTTTTTTCACACTCTGCACAAAGAACAGTTCTTCCGCTCAAGGACCTGGATCATCATGAGCAGAACATATAGAGAGTGCTTAGGGAAAAGTAAAGCAACTCTGAGTGTGAAGACCTAATCTTGTGTTTGACAATTTTTGTTAGTGATATTAGGGAGATTTTCAGAATAATTAAGGGAAAACAGCACAATTAATGAAGCACTAAAGAATATAAATCTAAGAGCAATATGACTGTCAAAAACATGAGACTTTATCTTTTACAGAAGTCATGTGTCTATTTACTAAAGATTGATTTGGCCAAGGGTCATGTGAGGAAAGTAATGTAATTTCCAAGGAATGGTTAACCCTGCCCTTGGTCAGGTAATTAATTAGCATTCAGATAGGGACAATGGGTACGTTAACAGACTCTCACTTTTGTCCAATGTTTATTCCATAATGTAGCCACAGCTAATATTTATTAAATCATCACAGTCAGTCAGTCAGTAGCTACACATAGAACTGTACCTTTGTTAACTAGTTTATTCTTTTTTTAAAAAATATAAACATTTAAAGTGAGGAAGTTGAGCTAAAGTTCCATTGGCTTACCTGAGCTGCACAGCTAGAAAGTGTTAAGCCTCTGGGTTTTCAGGTCTGTGTTCTTCATATCACCCCATACTGAATTTCAAAGACCTCCACTTGTTGAACCTGGATGTTTGCTTCAATGAAAACACAGATACCCAGTGAATAGGTCAAATATTTCTCGATGTACCTATGGGAATAGTCCCAGCAGAGATTATAATTTGAATTACTAGACTGAGGAAAAGAGAAATCACCCTCTCCACAGATAGGTTAGGTATCTTCTAATCATGAAGGATACAACTCAGACAAAAAAAGATAAACAAATTAAGAATCATTTTCCTGTCCAGAGACATCCTTAGAGCTAACTCCAATATCCCTCTAAACCTTACCACCATCTTTCCTGGTTCTCCTGCTTTTTTTATGGTAGATATGAGAGTTCTTCTGAAATTTTATGAGACAATTCTTATCGAGTATGTTCATAAGTGTGTGCATGTCTATTTCTGTCTCTATGTATGTTTGTGTGTATATGTGTGCATATATGTATATGCGTATACATGTGCTTCTTAAATAAAGAGTCCCCATGGAGACTCAAAGCAATCTGAAAAGCTCTAGTTTCAAATGTGTGTGTATATAAATGTATGTTCAAATATGCATGTGTGAATATCTCTCTGAACCACACATTCAATGCACTGAGTGCATTCTCAGGTCCTCTTTCCCATAACTATCACATTAAAGGAATTATCTGACTTTGAGCCTCAGACCTTACCTATAAAATATGAATGCAATAGTTCCTACCCTGTTGAGCTGCTGTAAAGATTGTATAATTTACCTGAAGCCTCATGCAATCTCTGGAAAGAATAAATATTTAATGAATGTCCTCTATTCACATGGAATGTTCCAGCCATTTTGGTACCACTTCTTCTGTAGTGCCAATCCTTCAAGTGTACCCTATAAGTTTCTTTAAGCCCTATTCAACCCACCAGCACCCTTACTGGCACAAGGCACTCTCTGGGATGTACACCTGAGTAGAATACCTTGTCTATTATATTGGGGGCTAAAGTCAGTGGCCACCCATATCTACTTTTATGGTCATCTCATAAAAAATTTCAGAATAGATATTTTATTTTTTCCTTGAGCCCAAATGTTTTCCTACGTTATTACCCTAATTTTCCATTCAAAACCTCTTCATTATAGCCAGGTGTTGTCTCTAGCAACTGTTTCATTTGTAAGTAATATGTAAACAGTCATTAACTTGCTAGTGCTTTATAGCATTTTGGTGAGTTCAGCCAGCAGTTTTCATTTTTCTCTCTAGAAATTTCTTTTGCAGGCAAATTATAATTTTCCCACTTTTCACTTACTTAACACACTTTATGCTCAGCCTCCCTATAAAGGTGTCTTTATGCCATCTCCTCTGGCTTTTAATCAACATTTTCCTACATGCTAGCCAGACTGTCTAGTTCAAATAACTAAGTGAAACAGCCTGAGCTTGAAAGAAATACATCCTTGGGCTCACAGTTTTATTCTGCATTAGTGGGAGTGCCTGAAGCAGAGCGCCTCAAACCATGGCAGCCTGAAAACAGTCTCCCTCTCTCTCTCTCTTTATATATATATATATAAAGAGATACATATACACATACACACACACACATACACACACATATACATAGATGAGATAGAGATAAAGATATATAGAGAGTGATAGAGATACAGAGATATAAATATAGATATAGATGAAATTAGATAGAAATGATATATATATGTATAATATAATGAGAGAGAGAATGAGAGAGAGAGAGAGAGAGAGAGAGAGAGAGAGAGAGAGAGAGAGAGAG